>CM067109.1:4128919-4296419 GCA_034008185.1 Gorsachius magnificus
GGGATCTCCAGCTCCGAAAGGAAAAAAAAAAAAAATCATAACAATAACCAGCCCAGATCATCTTCATTCCTCGGTGTAGCAGCATCCTCGGCACGCAGGACTTTCCCCTCCCATATGGTTTATTTGCTTTATAGTTAGTGGGTTTGTTATTGGCGTGTGTACAGAGAAAACCGTCACTGTGTAAATTAGGCAAAGTACATCTAAGGTGAAGGCAGTCTAGACCCTTTAACATGATGGGAGCTGGAAAAAAAGGCAAATTAAATAAATGCACAGGATCTGGTACAGAATAGGCCCCACTCCGTGCAATTCCACTGAAACCGAGATGCTAATGTTGACCTATTTTGGGACAATCACATTCTGAATTTAGCTTGATTTTGGGACAAGGGGTAAGAATTGTGGGGGTTTTGTTTGTTTGCAAAAAGGATATGTTCACCTTTGTGTTTAGTATCCAGTATTTCAATCTGCAAATGAGGGGCAGGGCACAGGAATAAATACATTTTAAAATCCATTTAATAATATTAAACGCAATCATTTATAACCTGCAATCTGATAGATATGTGTAGAAAGCTTTAAAACAGCTCCTTTGCACGATAAATACTTTTTCTTTTCCTTATTAACAGGATGCAAAGGATGGAAATAAGAGGAAATAAGGGAGTTTAAAAGAAAGTCGTGAATAATAAATAATATCCTGGCAGATTATCTCCATGTATGACCCGACTCACCTATTTAAATTCCTAAAGAGACTCTATTCCTTTCTTCAGTGACTGAAATACTTAGAGGCTGATGGCGCGCAGGATCAGGCCCCAAATCACAGGTAAGTGGACTCCAGGTGTATTTGAACTCAACTTTATCTGTGTGTGTTTAAACTGGACAGCAATGCCTTAGACCAGCCACATTTTTAGCAAACTGCACTGCCTCTTCACAACATTGGTGTATTTTATTTTGTTTTCACTTTTGCACAGGGTTTATTATCTTCATGAAGGAAATGCTCTAACAGTCTTTCTTTGATCCTGGTCTGATTTATATCTCTGTGTTGTCACATAAAATCCCAACCTTTGGTTGCACTTTTTTTGTCATGTTTCTCATTTTTTAATTCAAAATTGAAACTTTGAATTTGTTCAAGTCATTCATTAATTTCTGTGAAGCTGACCTTTTACAGAGGGTTTCATATCCATATGACAGACAGGTATAGACTTCACATTCATTTTGCATGGGGGGTCTGCACGCTCAGTGATCTTACCAGATATTTAATAAACAAACACTAAACGCAATAATAAAAAAATGTTTTCTTTCCAGCTTCTATGATTGGAAAAGAGATTTAAATTAAAATTATATTCTACAGGATTTCCAGGGAATGGGTTTATTCCTCAGAACTGTTACAAATTGGTGGGGAAGACCTTGCAAGCTTTGTAAGAGTATAGAAAGGCTGATAATAAATTAGTGTAATTATTATTATAAAGGTCTTTCAAAAGACTTTTCAAGGAACTTTCCTATAGGGGAGTTTCCCAACCCCCAGAGACAGATCACTGAAGACAGCTGCCAGCTAGAAACCCAGCACAAAGACGTTGCAGACTTTTGAGAGATTTTCACTAACGTTGATGCTCATCCTTGACCCTACAAGTCAAAACCTTCACCGGTCCGGGAGCAGTCAGCAGGTCAAGGGGGGCTACATCTCCCCTCCACGAGGCACTGGGATGAGGCAGGACGGTGTGTCCACCTGGAGCAATCTGCAGTGTCCATCCCACAGATTCCGGGCTTCTCTCTTGTCCCTTGGCTGGGATTTGGTTTACCAGCTGTCATGGTGGGACCTCACTCGAGCTTCACGATAGACACATGTAGCTCCAGTGCCCCCCTCTTCCCCAGGCCTAAAAATAGTGGAGATCCACATTGCACACAGCAGGAGCTGGGGTCAGACTTACATCAGGGATCTGCTCCTAAAAGCTTAAAGTTTTTAGATTTCAGTAAACATCAAAATAACCCAGTTTTAACATGATTACAAACAGGATTCACTGCGCGGACACCACAGATTTTGGCCAGGACACAAATGTGAACCCCTGTGCCAAACGCCAAAGCAAATCCTTGCTTCAGTAAACATGCATTTTAATCACAGCACTGTTATCAGGTCAGGCTGACCATAACTTTGATGGGTTTTAACGCCTCCAGCCCAGGGAAGCATGCTGATCTCAATGTGACCCGAACACCATCCCAACACGCTGCTCCTCCTGCCCTGTCCCCGTGCGCACATGTGCTCCCCTGGCAGTTCTCACCATGCTCCTTCCTCTCCTTGCGCACAAGGGTGGTCTTTGTGTCCACCCTGGAGATGCTGCGAACAGCCAGATCCTGCCCAGGGATTTGAGTTCAGTCCTCATTGCATGGCCACGCCAGAAGGGGTTGCCCAGATCTCACCACTGAACCAGTGGCTCTGTGATGGGCTCTGCTGCAGTCCTTGGTGTGGAGGAATAAGGGGATTTCTGCTGGCACCTGGATCAGTGAGTGTTGGATTTTTAACCCCTACTTGTGCCACCCACAGAACTGAAACCACCATGTGCCTTCAGAACCACGTATCATTAAATAGTGGCTTATTTCTATTTGTCTTTACAAAATAGCTGGAGACGGCAGAGAGGCAGCCTGAGAGCTAACTGGTGCCTTGTAGACCCAGATAGGCTCTTCGCCTGCTTTGTTATAATACTTCATTGGAACTGACACATTGATAGCCACAGTTTTTCTAGGAAGTGACCTTCATGCTGCCCATTGATTCCCAGTGGCCATCAACTCCTTGCAATTGGAATGACAGGCCAGGTTAAAGGTCAGTCCTTAAATAAAGCTTCTGGATTACTAAACACCTGAAGTTCAAATGAAAATGGAAATCTGCACCTCATTTTATGTGACATGTTACTGCTAATGACACTTTGGGATCTTAAAAGGCTCCTGCTCTTTAACTCATGTGTGCGTTTCACTCGATCACCCCTTAAACTGGCTCCTCTCCCCACCCCTGCTGGACCCTTACAGGACAAGATAACAAGGGAAAGCCATCTCCCTGGGATATATGGCTTCTGGGGAAAAAGCTTTCACAGGAAAAGACATCAGAACCAATTAAAACATTTGCTTTTCAAGTGATGGCCAGAAACAATCATTCCCTTAATTAAGATTCACAGTAAAAGGATTTTATTTACATCAGCTGTGGCATTAAGAAGGCCCCGATAGAGCAGCCGTGCCGGGGAAGTGGGATGTGGTTTGTTTGCCTGTGCACGTGTGGGCAGCGCTGGACCCCTCAGGTGTGCCTGGCTGCGGGGATGGGCAGTGGGGTGTTTGTACAGGGAAGAGGAGGGGGGTGCTCTCTCCCCACGCCTTATGGAGCTGCTCCATCCTCACGCTCAGCCTTGGTCCCAGATCCAGTTGTCCTCAGGCTCAGTGGGACCCTGCTCACCATCTGCGGGGCACCCAGAGCTCCTCTGGGGCTCCCAGCACCTTCCCCTGCCCAGGGGACCCCCAGGCACCCTGAGGGTGGTGGGGTCAAACTTACCTCTTTATCTTCTCCTCCAAATTTTTATTAATTTTCTGCACCTTGCTTGAGTGGGGAAGATGGGTAGACAGGTCAGTAAACTTGTCATGGCTGCTTCAAGAGTATTTAGACTTATTCTATAGCTTTTGTAAAAAATACTTTGACAGATTCTGTTAATTTACTTCTATGCTAACATCTCTACTTTCCAGTTGAGATGAGCGTACCCTTGTGCCAGATGCTATATTCCCTGTAAGATATAGTATCTATCCCAAACATCTCGCTGTCTAGATAATAACATGAAGCTACTTGCCCCAGGGTGGGTTCATCTTCTTCTGTGGTGTGTCAGGGCAGCAGGTTTCAGAATCTGATGTCCATGGCAGCAAGCTCATATTTCTTAACCTGGAGTCCCCAGTGTTTAATAAATGACCATATAAAAAATTAAATGTAGCCAGGGCTGCTTGTTGGCACTGCAGGTATCTGGCATGGTATGGCCTGCACCCATGCTCTTGATTTCAGCATCCAAAGCAGGGCTGCCCTGTCCAAAATACTTGCTTGGAGGGCTCCTGGACTGCCCTAAGTCTCAAGTCATGCCTGGAAATAGGCTGAGGACTAGTTGCTTGCCCAGAACAGGGTCAAGGTCTGTTCTCACAGTCTGAAGTGTAGTGACCAAGTTCCGATGCCTGGGGATGCCCCCCTCCCCCCCTTTAATTTGCCACATAATATTTATTAAATTTCCAAATACAGTTGTATAGGTGTGCACCAAACAGGATTTCCATTTGTGCTAGGTGATGCTTTCATCACTTTGGGGGGTCAGCGTGGGGGAAAATGACTGGATGAGGAGGGAAGAAACAAGCTTAATCCCCAAATCCCACAGATCCTCTACAGCCTCTGTTGTATGCACCGTTAGGTCACCTAAGTGAAGGATGCTTTGGAAAGCAGGCATCTGAAATATGGACAGACCCCTTTTGGCTAGGAAATAATGCCAGAATGTAACTTAAATAATTCCATAGGCAGCCTAGTACTGCACCCCCACCAGCCAGGATTGCATGGATCGATAGCAGAAGATGCAGTGGGTTACAGTGACTTCCACTTCAGGGTCAACGCTGGATCTGTCACTGCTCCATCGGAAGCCTGCAGGACTTCCCAGTGGTCATTTTGGGGAGGTTTCTGGTGACCACCTGAGGCTGGAATAGTTTAATTGCTGTCCATGCTGGTATCCCTCGCTGAGGGGGTGGTGGCTGGATGGACATGGAGTTGAGTTACGCTCTTGTTGCTCAGTGTGGTGCCTCCAGGCAGTGGCTGTGGGAAGAGGGAGCTGCTGTCTCGTAACCGTCCAGGTGATGAATTGTCCCTGCCGCTGTCAGCCTGACACCACTCACCGGCGCTAAATTAATCTAAACAACAGTGTGTACTACGGATGTGTACTACTAGGGTTTGCTAATGCCCGGCTAATAACGTAGGAATAGCAGAGTCGCCGAGTACAGTTGCATGAAGTGCTTTAAATGCACATTAACCTGACAGAGTGTGGTGTAACGGGTTGGGAACACTTGCACCACAAAACGTATGGTCGCTGATGATGTTCTTTAAATGTTAGTTTTGGTGGTACTTCTTGATGTGAGTCCTGGGCTTTCTGGTAGAAAAAACAAATCTCTAAGGGAATATTTTAAAATGCCTAAAGATATAACTTAAAAAATAAGGTGATCTCTCAGAATAAACCTTTGTTTCTGTTCATTTAAAAAAAAATAAAATTCTAGTTTCACCTAGTAAGATCTAAGGAAAGCTTCTGTGTAACGTCGGTATAATAGAACTTGTTTCAAACAAGCTTTCAAAAAAATGTTTAAAACGTTTCCCCTGGCCAGAGACCCTGCACTGAATTTCAGCCAGCAGCAAATTTTTTGCAGCTGGTGTTATAAATCAAAACTGTGTTTCTAATGAAAGTGCTGACACAACTTTAACTGTAATGGTACTTTCAGGCAAACCTGTAAAGAAATTAAAATCCTGTGTTCAGTATGTGGGTGCCATATCCAGAACTGCTTTTTTTAATCTTTCTCCAGAGTCCTCGTCCATATCGGAGCAACACTGAGAGTTAGCGGAATCCTTGAGTAATGCAGAATGTAGGTATCTGCCTCATGTAGATAAATTCCGCAGTATTAACCCTTTTTGCTAGAATTATTGAGTTCGAATGATCAATTTTTCGAAGCAGTTCTCTATGAAATAATACCTGTGTATGTGAGCAGCTACCCAGATCACTCCGTGTCACGTTGGCTCCCTGACTGAACAACTGATATCTTTAAAATATTAGAAAAGAGTAACCAGTGGTCAAAAAACTGTTCTTGGCCCAATATCCAGGTAGAGCAGCCCTTTGCTCCAACGTTCTTGGGGGAAACTGCAAACATTTCCATGAATATCTGGCAATTGTCTACTGGAAACACAAGGCTCCTTTGAAGCAGAGAGACCCTGGCCTCTGCTCCAGCAAAACAGGTAAGTGATATAATTTTGGGAACATCAGTGGTCCTATGGAAGCCACTTGGGTGTTAAAGGTTGCATAAGTACAGAGATGTTTCAATGACATTGACCATTGGAGCTGTGTGAGCCCTTTCCATCACCTGGGATGGTATGGCACTTCAAAGTGAGTTTGGCTGGAAACAAAATGAAAATTAGGATTCCAGTGAAAACTTGAAACCTCTCAAAAAGCACTGGTTTGGGGACTATCAGAAGGATTTTGCTCAAAGCTCTCCCCACCAGAAGGGGTCTGGAAATTTCCTAGCAACAATTAAAAAAAATAAATCCCTAATTCTTCTGAGCAGAAATATTTCTCAGAGAACTAGCTCATTTTCAGTGAAATTCCACTGAAACACAAGAAGGTTTTCCATTGGAAACCTGCCTGGTTCCCTACCAGTTTACTACTGTGTTTCAGAGTCTGTAATATAAGTACGTATCATCACGAGGATTTCAAAGACTCTTCCTGAGTATTGTCAAAGGAAGGCCTTTCAAATCAATTTTCCTGTCTATTGCCCATGAATTTTGGTTGAAGTCCAGTTAAAAGACAGAACACAGTGCTTCTCCAAATCCAAAAACTGGGAAAATGCTTTGAAATATGGTTCTAAGTAGCCTAAAGACCTTGTTAACCTTTTTTTGAGGTGGTCAACTCCATTCTTCCCTTTTGGAGTTTCTGGATTAAAGGCACCCAAGACACAGAGGACAGCTGTTAGGACAATGCAGGGGAGCTTTTAAAAACACTGAACCATTTGCAGACCTTAAAACTGGCTGTCTAATTGCAGATCCTGCAATGTAGTGTCCTGCAGGGAGGGTGGGAGCTCCTTTTTCTTGCTTTGCTCAGCCACAGCGTGGTGTTCACGTAATTGCGTATAGAGTGGTGAGTCTGAGTTTTCTCTCCAAGGCTGAGTTACTTGAGTTAATGGTTTTATGTGACTCTTTCTTGGTAGGATACAACTACGTGACTGGATGTTGTAGTGAGGTGGATGTTGGTCTCTTCTCCCTGGTAATGGGCGATAGGATGAGGGGAAACAGCCTCAAGTTGCACCAGGGGAGGTTTAGGTTGGACATTGGGAAAAATGTCTTCCCCAAAAGGGCTGTCAAGCCCTGGAAGGGGCTGCCCAGGGAAGGGGTCGAGTCTGCATCCCTGGGGGAATTTAAAAGCCGGGCAGATGCAGTGCTTAGGGCCAGGGTTTAGTGGTGGGATGGCAGGGTTACGTTAATGGTTGGGCTTGGTGATCTTAAAGGTCTTTCCCAACCTAAATGATTCTATGACTCTATAATTCTATGATATGAGCTGTAAGGGAATCTGGCTTGCTTTCCTGTGACAATATGGTTTCTCTAGTGGTTGCAGACATAAAACCAGGTTGTTGCTCTGAATGTGATTTCAGCATGTTTGGATTAAAATTCAACACTGTTCAAGGAATGGCATCTCTGAGGGCCACCTTAGAGGTCTTTAAGGTCTACAGTAAAGACTGTGGCTCCAAATCTCAGTAGCTGGAAGTGAGCAGAGCTGAAACCAGTGCCACTCCCCAACTGAGGTCTTAAATAGGGCTTGCCTGGTACCTACCTGTGCTCAGTCTTTTTGCCTTCTGAAAACTGTTGTTGAGTAAAATAGTGTCACTTGTCCCTTTACTGACAGCCACCACAATTTTAAAAGGTGACTGTAAAACAAATAGAGGAATAACTAACAAGAAATAGCTACAAGGAACAAAATAATTCATAGAGATATTTTTGTGAACAACTGATTTTTGGCTCAACTATTACAAGGGAAGAATTGACTTCTGGGACTATAAATCCTATCCTGAATGTTTCAGAGTATTCAGTGGCTTGGAAATGATAGGTTTTTAGGGCAAGTGAGACACTTCAAAGACTCAGACAAAATGTTTCTCTTCTTTGGAAGATTTTCTAACAAAAGCAAAGTAAAAGTATAAGTGGAGATGGCATCTGAAGCCTAGAGATCCATACCCTAGCTAACAGTCATCTGTCCTCCTATATGCTCATTTATACCCACTGTGAACCTACTGAGGAACAGATGAAGCCTTTCTGTTTCAAACACTGTGGTGTCAAAATTTTGATTCTTTCCATTTAGGTGAGAGCACTACATTGACTCTGAATTCCAGAAAGCTTTGGTTGACCCAAAACTGCATTTCTTCACAGGTTCTTCGCATTTTTCTTAAGATAGCAGAACCCCCCTAAAATTACTGCATATTAAAATGCTTGCCAACCTTGTCTCGGTCTTTATGAAGTAGCATAAGTGTGATATTCTGATTAAATTCTATTTTTTTGTGTGATGGCTTCAGGCCAGTCAGGTAGTTTCTGAGTCCAGAGGCCAAGGACCCTTCGTTCTTCATATGCCGATGTTAACTCTTCCAGCTACAAAGCAGAACAAGAAAGGGACACATGGTCCCAGCACCCTCTTATGACTATGTCCAGTATCAGTAGTAAATGCCAAAGCCCAAGTGGCTGGTACGAGGCAGTGTTTAGTAGATATTTTTTGGACAAACCCCTGTGTTTCTGCTGTGTCTCTTTTGGTGCCTTTATAAGATCTCACAAAGACCTCTGGACTTCCCAGACATCTGTGTCCAGGGTCCTCTTTTTTGGCTTTCGGTCTGTTATTGAAACTTGCTGTTTTATTTCTGTTACATCGAGGGGAAAGAAATTTTAATACAATACTGTGTATTTACTTTATCTGCTTGTCTTTACAAATCACTCTACAATCCAAGGGTCTGGTGTGAGACAGAGAGCGAGCAAGCAAGAAGTAGTATTTATAGTAAAACAGGGATAGCGTGTGGGAAAACAACTGAAACTGAAAATGGTCCCAAAGGTAATTTGCAAATCTGCTGAAATCCCGAACAAGCTTTGATTTAACCGAAGCTTGAAATGGCTTTTATTTACTGTCTATTGTGGAATAAATGACATCTCATAAACAGGCTTTATCCATTACCACAGAATGGAGATCACTGTGTTAGGGACATTTTATCCTCTTGATATAAAACAAGATATGCTATAGTGTGTTATTACAAATAGAAAAATCAATGCTGAGACACACACCTCTGAAATTTCATTTTGGCGGAACCCCATTTTCAAAAATGTATTCTCTAATAAAAACGTCTCCATAACCGGGGGGATTTACAAAACACTGAGCAACAAAGAACAATAACAAACAATGAATAAAGTGGCTCCATCCTGAGTCTTTTCGCTGTACATTAGTCACACGCTTGCATACATTTCAGAGCACTGAGCAGAGCTCCCACTAGGCAGAAAAGTAAAACAGCTAAATTACCTTCTCTTTTAAGCGTTTTGTGGAGAACATACCCTGCATGCCAAGTTGCGCTGGAGAGGAAAACTTTGCCGTAAAAAGAGCCTGATCCAGGAATGGAGACATCAAAAAGAACTAATCCTGTTCTTTTCTCCAAGGTCTGGATCGAAAAACTGGTTAAAAGTGGTTAAAACTTGGCTGATGCTGCTGTTGGCAATTACGTTTCGTTCATAGCAGGTCTGATATATTTGCCCCTTTTCACTGTTCATTACTTAATGCTGATTCATAGGATTCTGTTTCTCTGATGAATTTTCACCTGAAAGTGCCTGGAAACAGATTTTCCTCCAGTCAGTCAGTTATGAATTGCTCTGAGTGTGCAGTACATAACTGGTCCCCAAAATACGGTAGCGTAACTGGAATCTGACTGGATAACTGTAAAAGTAAAATTAGATAAAATAGCAAATGGCAAATAACAAACAGTGGTTGCATTGATTTTTTTTTTTTTTTTTCTAATGCATGATTATTTGTCTCCGGAATTTATGATTCTTCTGAGATTTTGAGACTCATCAATCAAGTAAGTGGAGCGGGGAGTGGGTCTGCCCCAATACCATAGTATATGAGCTATAAATAATTGTGGAGTGACTGCCCTGAACACTCCTGAAAATGCAGATAAATTGCTTTTGAATTATTCAGTTGCCAGAAATTGAGATCGGATAGTCACCTCTGGTGGGTCAGCAGCATCCCAGGGATGTGAACCTGAACTAGGAAAGAGGATCCCCTGCTCGCACAGAAGCCACGCACGCAGCTGGTACTGGAGAAGGCAACAGAAATCCCATGAAAAACCCCATTTCCCACAGCAAAGGAGAAGTCACCATCAAACTCCAGTTGGCAAGAGATACATTCCCATCCTCAAGTGTCAAGGAATGGCTACTTCCAAGAAGTGGCTTCTTGACATTTTGGGTTATAGCCTGATCTGGGCATTGCTTTAATATACGTGACTTAGTTCATGTACATTAGTTAATTAGTTACTTCAAATAGACTCTGTCTAAAATGATCTCACAACATTGAGTTCCATGGCTGAGCACAGACAATGGGTAGAAGGATTTTCCCGGATATCTGCGAAGGCAGATGTCAAAGACCAGATTTGTGGCCGCTCTTCAGGTTGTATGACTGTCTCCTCCTCAGGCAGAGAAGTGAATTTATTAGGATGACTTGCAAAGTACAGAGATCCTTAATGTGAGCAATCATGATGAGGTCACATTTACATTGAAAATGATCTCATAGCCCCTGGGGTTTCACACCCGGCGCTGGGGAATAGCCCTTGCCTCTCGCTGTGCAGAATGCAGACTAGGGAAGCTGCATGAGCAGATGGAGTGGTGGTTCTGCCCTGAAACCGAGTCTTGGCAGAAGTCTTCAAGGGGAGGCAAAGAGCTCTTTAGGCTTTCTCTCTGATGCAGTCAAAATTTGCTGGGGCCCAAGTGCCGCCTGCAATTCCCTACAGGAGACACCACCTTTGAGAATTGCAGGTCTGCTGGCTGCGTGCGTACAGACATTTGCTTGCTGCGGACGCAAATGGGAGCCTGTAGGGATGCTTTCAGGATGCAATTAAGAAAATTTCTTTAGACTAGAGGAGTTCCTTCCCTCTGTTTCTTTTTGCCCTCTGCCGTGTTCTGACCCTCCCACCCCAAGAGTGTAAATGAGGACAATACCCCCAGTCACTTCAAATCATGTTGATATGAAAACTCCCAAGTCAGTGTCTTTTAAATGTAAAAAATGGAAGAAAAAAAAAGGGGGGGTATGAGGGCAGTGATGTCCTCTCTCAAAACAGGGCCAATGTGAGGAACTACAGCTGTCCCGCTCTTGGGGAAGGGGGTGAGACTTCAGGCTGAGGGTTGCAATGATGCAAATAAATATCATGCATCAGCGAAACCTTTGCGATAAATGCAATTTCTGGTCAATACCCCACAAATAGCTAGTCTGATGCAGAATTTAAGGACCTTTTTATTGTTATCACTGCACAGAAAAACCATGTAGTGGTTCATGGTTCAAGTTCCTCCAGTTCCAAGGACTTAGTGGCTGCATGTGTTAGGGACTGGTTAGTGACAGAGGTGACTCACAGCGACCCATGGACACCTCTGACCGTTGCATTTGTCTGCAGCATTTCAGGTGACACGATGGGCACTTCAAGTCCATGAAACTGAGACACTTCAAGTGACCAAAGCCACTGAACAAATATGGAATAATCTGATTTTTCCCTTGCTATGCCAATAGCTAAACCTATGTTTCTCTGTACACATGGCCCCAGACAGTCCATGAGGACTCCAGTAATGCCCAAAACCTTCTGGGATACAGTGAGCTTGGCAAGGCACATGGACCAGGACCTTATAAAGATGATTTGACAGCCTACCTGTTGCCAGCCTACAAATATTTAGCTGCTTGCATGGTGATTCAGTTGCATAAACTCCTTTCACAGTCTTGGGCAGCCTAACAGAGGCTTTATCTTTCCTGCAATATGGCTAAGGCAATGCACACCCCTCTATATATCTGCTTTTGGAGCTGCTTCCAGGGGGAATAGTCTCAAAGGGGGGAAAAAAACCTCTTTGGCTCTGCAAAGGTTCAAAGGCTGTTGGAGGAAACGACAAACTGCCACATTTGCCCTCAATTGCGTCCTTGTTTTGCCAGCTCTCAGTCTGGCTTGCTTTATTCCAAAGGTATTTTGTTCCATTTGATGCTTGTGAACAACCCGCGGCCTGTTTTCACCCAGCGCTGCCTCCTTGCCATCATTCACTGGACCACAGTGGGTGCAGATGAGATGCAAGTCTGCAGATTGCACCTCTTGCTAGGAGATCCATCATGCATATGGATGCCTCCTCAGGTGGGGAAGAGCTCTGTGCATGGAGAGTATTTAAGGAGCAGGTACCTAATGGAAAATTTTGAAAACCAGTCTACTTAGAAACAGTTCTGCTTGCACCTCCAGTGTGCTGGATGTTGTTCTTCATTTCTTTGTTATCGCCAAGGACATTTGCATGAAAATAGGATTGTTGGTTTTTAAACATTCATCTGTTCCTGCTGCTTGTTACTGGCTTGGAGACTTAACGCCTGTGGAGTCCCAAGCCATGCCTGTATGGGAAATGAGTGGGTCACTGCAAAAAGAGGAGAAGGTCAGGGATGGGAAGGGGAGGCCTGGAGAAACATAATGGTTGGGTTTGTGGTTTGCTGCCTGACTCTTTAGGCAACTTATATTGAGGTAATGTGTCAGAAGTAGACAAGGAAAGAGTCCACCAAGCTTGGATCTTTGAACTTCTGTGAGTACCTACATGCAAGCATGATAACATCATACCGCATGCAAAAGCCTCTCTGTCCAAAATATTGCTTCCAATGGTGACCAGCAACAGCCCAGTAGGAAAGGATATAAGAAAAGGGTAAGTCCACACCTCGAATACTGCATTCAGTTTTAGGCCCCTCCCTCCCCGAAGGCCCTGGAGGGGCTGGAGCGTGTCCAGAGAAGGGCACCGGAGCTGGGGAGGGGTCTGGAGCCCCAGGCTGCTGGGGAGCGGCTGGGGGAGCTGGGGGGGTTCAGCCTGGAGCAGAGGAGGCTGAGGGGAGCCCTCATCACTCCCTACAACTGCCTGAGAGGAGGTTGTAGTAAGGTGGGTGTTGGTCTCTGTTCCCAGGGAACGGGTGATGAGACAAGGGGCACCGGCCTCAAGTTGTGCCAGGGCAGGGTGAGGTTGGACATTGGGAAAAATTCCTTCCCTGAAAGGGCTGTCAGGCCCTGGAAGGGGCTGCCCAGAGAAGGGCTCGAGTCCCTACCCCTGGGGGGATTTAAAAGCTGGGCAGCCGAGGTGCTGAGGGCCAGGGTTTAGTGGTGGGATGGCAGGGTTAGGGGAACGGTTGGGCTTGGGGATCTTAAAGGGCTTTTCCAGCCTAAATGATTCTATGATTTTAAGTGTGTTGTGCTACTCAGCCTACCTTCACTGCCTTCAACGGCTGATGGCTTAGGACTCTCTGAATCAAAGCCGAAGTCTGGTAGCAGTAACTTCATGTAGTAGCCCACAAGGGATTTTTACTCTCATGTTTTTCTGCAAGACCTTTTTGCACTGTAAGAAACAGTCTGCTTCAGGGAGTTTCCCAGAGGAGTTGTGCAGAATGTTCAAGCTCACAGTGCTGAGGTGGGCAGGCGAGGTGGCCTCTTTCCTTCTTACCCAGTCCTCTCCCCCAGGAAAGGTCTTTATAAGTATACCAGACCTACCAGATGCTGAAAGCAGACAAAAAGCACATAGAGAATTAAGAAAATCCAGTGTTAAAAGAGGATTCAGATCTTTCTGAACTTGGGAAATTTACGGATTTGGTTTTGGTCTAAACAGGGTGGGATCTAGTTCAAAATAAGTCAAAATAGCAAACTTAAGCCATGCCTTGAATTCAGCAGCGTTCAGATCTGTGTTTGAACCTTAGCAAAGGTTTTGCGCAGAGCTTCTTCACTGATCTTATAGGACAGGTTTCTCTTAACACATACAAAGTCCTTCTGTGGGCGAAAGCAGGGGTGAGCCCACCATAGCATTTCTGAACTGGTGCTCCTCTTTCTCATTGGGTCAGCATGGGAGGAAGAGCCAGCAGTAGGTGACAGACCCCTGTAGTAAAGGAATAAATGCAGATTTCCCTGGCAATACAGATGAGAGTAATAACAGCATATAATTACAGGCTATAAGCTCTCATCGTGGCATAGGCAAACCCACTTATTCAAAATTCATATTTGGCCTTCTACTATGAAAGGTCAAGTTTTTGGCTTGTAACTTGGCAATTCACATGAGAGAGAACCTTGTACTTTGCTTATGACCTACCCTTAAACTCAGTGCGTACCCACACTGCAGGAAGAACTTTTTGCTGTGAAACAGTGAGCTCATCTTCAGAGATCTATCATTAGGCTTCAGAGTTAACACTCAGTTGAAATAACTGGCGTGTGGGACAGGAGGGTTGCATTTTCCACACTGCCTCATAGCTGTAGCTTCAGTTGGGATTTTAACAGACCCATGCATGTATCAGATGACTCCTTTTGCAGAACTGGAAGGGTTTGGACAAGGGAGGGTCCTGCCCTGTCTCCCACCCTGTTGTGGTCTGACTTTGCATCATCACAGAATCACAGAATCACAGAATGGCAAGGGTTGGATGGGACCTCGGGAGATCACCCAGTCCAACCCTCCTGCGAAAGCAGGTTCTCCTAGAGCATGTTACACAGGACTTCGTCCAGGCGGGCTTTGAATATCTCCAGAGAAGGAGACTCCATCATGAGCTAGGCATAACAACCAGAGCTCACAATAGCACCACCTACAAATATTGGCAGCCCAAAGAGCACTGTTTCATTATAATATATAATATTATAATTATAATATTGTGTTTATGGGTAAATCAAGGGTAAAGCAGCCTTGCTGTCCTGACAGTTCGTGGAGGAAGAGGATGAGTAAGAACAGACGTCTGTCCTGCTTTACAGCCAAAGCTGTAGGCAAAAGGGCACTATCTAACAGTGCATGTGAATGGTTTATAAATGCAAATTAGCTGATGAGACAGGCTTACAACATCTTTCAGATAAGCATCTATGGACAGGCTTAGTGTGCGCTGCAGTTTTGTCGGGAGAGGAAATGAGAAATAAATAAAGCCCCTTGCATCACCGGTTGCCCCAGCTGGTCTCACCTTTAACGCCGTTGTGGCAAGGGTCCTTCCCACCGGCTGGCTGCATGTTGCACAACTCCCTTCTTTTAAGCTGTTTACCACAGAAAAATGTTTAAGTAGGATTCAGATATCCCTCGGCAAAGGGAGAGAGGAAAAGAAAAGGTGAAGAAAAAAAAAAACCTTTGAAAATATAAAACTGAAGTTGCTGCAGGCAAAGATGCCTTTGAGCGGTCTCAAGCTAAGACTTTCCATTTCCATGTAAAAATGTCTGTCGAAAGGGCAAGCTACATTTACAATGAGCAAAGTTTTATGGCTTACACAGGCATGAGCACCTGCTAGGAAGATGGGGAAAAGATTCAATTTACCTTTGGGTTGTAATGCTCAGATTCCCATTTAAAAGTCTAAGACCCCTGATTATTTATTGATGTCTTTCTCTTCATAGATGTCTGCATCTTTACTGGCTTGCAAGATGCAACAGTGTGGCCTAAAGGATTTTTTGAATTAAGTTCTTTCAAGTCATTTTTCCCCTTCAGGTGTTTAGTCAACAAGGCTGAAGTTTGACAGGCCTCCTCTGCATTCGGAGGGGGTGATGTATTTATAAATCCATTGGCCAACAGTCAAATTAACTGTGCCTGAGTCGTCATTAAACACTAGGTTACGACAGGGTTGCTGGATTTTCTACTTTTTTATTTACAGGAGGGAGGGAAGGCAGCATCAGTGGGAGTAACCCACTAAAGCAACCCACATTTTGTGGTGAATATGCTTCAAGTTCCCATAAGGCAGCAACAGACAAAATTTAATAGCAAAGTCTCTATCAATATCCCTTCCCCTCTCCCAGAAAGCATAAAAGTGGCAGCTTGTACATTTTCTTTAACTTACAGGAGCCAAGGAGACTTTTACTGAAGACACCTAAAAAGATATTACAAGTTACCTCTGGCAATGAAATGAGTATTTCCTTATTTCGGCAAGAAGAATAGAAACTCTGACTCTTTTTTCTTCGCAATAATAAGAGTCACAGTAAAAGAAAAATGAGAAACCCAACTGGTGTTACAATTAATTTTGGTACTTGTAGCACCCTGGAAAATCAAACCTGCCATCCTAGGTAAAAGCAGAGGAGCAAACAGTAGCCCAAGTCATGGCTTATTTAATCTGTTTCGTTTTCTGGAAAAAAGCAGTAAAAAAGGGTAAGTTTATACTGGTCAAAGAACAAGCACATAAACTCCACTTCCCTGCATCTACTGGCAGTTAGCAAAGGTGATAGCAGCTACCCCAAATTACTTAGAAACAGGGTTTGACTGGAAAAATGATACTTACGGGCTGGACCCAATTCAACAAGTTACCCCAGGGGGACTACATGCACCAAAAAAAGAGGTTTCAGATGAATTTGAGAAAGAACTTCCTTAATTTGAGGGTGATGGAGCACTGGCACAGGCTGCCCAGGGGGGCTGTGGAGTCTCCTTCTCTGGAGACATTCAAAGCCCGCCTGGATGATGTCTTGTGCACCCTGCTCTGGGTGAGCCTGCTTGAGCAGGGTGGGTGGACTGGGTGAGCTCCCGAGGTCCTTTCCAACCCCTGCCACTCTGGGATTCTGTGAAAATAGGGCTTTTATTAAGCAAGAAGCTAGAGCAGGCGATGGCATGGTCTTCCCCAGCCACAAAGTGTGTTCATCCTCCGAGGGAAGATGAACAAGCTTGGTGGTGGTGGCGGCCAGAGCTGCTGAGGATGTGTACCCAGCTGGAGACGGATCCTCATCCTCTTAACACTGCCTTTTTCCGGCATGCTGGGAATGCACTCGGGCCCTCCAGAGCTGAAGATCTTCAATAACAAGGAGTAAGGACAGAGACCCTCAACCATGTAGCTTCAGGATCTAGCACTGCAGTGGATATGCACAAGTCAAGGTTGAGGTCTGGTTTACACCATGTCCCCAGCCCTGAGCAGCCAGTGCAGGAGGGGACCCATCTCAAAATGAGGAATGGGCTGCAGCTGTCAACATTAATCACCGTGCTCAGAGGGCTTGTTTCTGGGACTCACCTCACCTAAATTTCCCTACCCTGGGGCTGACTGCCTTAGGCGCCCTTTTAGGCCCTCAGGGCATGACTCTGACCTATCTTGAACATCTTCAGGGAGTGAATCAAAGCTGTAAACTGCCTGTCCTTCCCTTTACTAAAGGTAATTTATGGTAACTGCTCAGGTGTCTCCTGCTCCTGGAGGTTACGGCATGACTGTAGTGAACCTTCCCACCGGAGGACATCCGAACAAGGCTGCAAGCCAGCGCCATGCAGGTGCACCTTCTCTCTTGCTAAGGCAAAACCCCTCCAGCTCTGCTCCTTTTTGGTGACAGCAAGCAGCCTATGGAGGTTTTGATCAACCCATAATGGAGATGTTCTTGGGTTTTCCATGGGCAAAGAGGTCTCTGGAGTTACAAGACCTCAGTCAAGTTCCCTGGTTGGTCTTGCTCATCTGTAAGCATCCAACATGGCCAGGGCTTTCTGGCACATGGACAAGGGGCTTGAGGTACCTGTTGACAGTGACTGAATATTGCTGACAAAGCTGCCAAATAACATTCCAGCAAGGGATATTTATGGGCCCCAATGTGAAATTAAGTAAGTGTCTGATCCATTTATCAGCACACTCACAATTACAAAACGAGTGAAGAAATAATAGTTATCACAGTAAAATTGATTATCACCACAACAACTGTTTTGGTAAATCACAGTCCAGAAAAAATGGCAGATTATTGCTGCAATCTGTTATTTGGTGGAAATGAGCATTTCTGGAAGGGGATTTGGGTCTTCTCAAGGGCTTATGGGACCCTGGGGGTGGTACAAACGCAGAATGAAAACCTTACCCCACTATGGTGATCTTCTGGTCTGCTCTCCACCAGATCCAGACAAGGATTTCCGTGTGTGTCCAAGCCAAAGGAAGCTGTGGAGCAGCTATCCCAGTAACGCTGGGAGAGGCAGACGTACAACGCGATTGAGTAACGCGAACCTGTGTTTGCAAAAATTATTTTAAAAAGAAGGTTTTATGTATGTGATGGATCCCAGGCTCCTCTAATGCCACTCGGCTGCTTTCTTCCCTAGATGGGAGGTTAATAGGTATATGCATTAATGTAATGACCTCTTTATTGACACACTTTCATTTCACTTCTCTTTAACCACCCCGAGAGTAAAACCCAGAAGAACTGTTCAGAGAAGAGTGACTACATTTAGAAAAGTAAACCAAATATTACATGGAGTGCACTAAAACCAGGTAATTAGTAAAATGATGTCATGGACCCTCTGTTATTAATAGATGCACGCATGACTTATGTTGTTCTCTTACAGATAATTTCAGAGGTGTTTACAATCTGAACTGAATCTAAATGCCTTTTCCTTATCAGACATATATATTGCAGATATGCTCATATTTAAATATACATTTCTCTTGCGAATATGCATCAGAACCAGCTGAGACCGTAAAGATCTCCTCTTTGTATGTACATAAAAACTACATTAATGTATCTCTGTCGTTACATGAGAAGGACCATTGCTAGTATAATAAAAGTGGGCTTTGAAAAAAGGAAGCCCTCCTCTGATTTGAGAAATGCATATGTGTCAGGGGTTTATGGAAGGCACCCCTCAGTCTGTTTCCGAAGCACAGACTTACCTATTGACTACATGAAATATTTTGTGGTCGGGGATATTTGTGGTGGGTATTTTTCGTGGGTGACTTCTCACTGCTTTTTAAAAGCGAGTTGTGCCAAGCAGGAGAAAGGAGAGAAATCTGTGTTTTTAGCGAGTGTGTGATTCAGCTGGATTTTGGCTGAATTGTTTTCTCTGAATGAAAGCATGGGGTTTATTCACTAGATTACAAATCCTTAAACAGTTCCATTTTCCTGCCCTCGTGATCGTTGCTATTGATTACTGTGTGTTCTTGAATCTATTTTGTGCAGCCCTTGTTTAATATTTAAGAGACATAAGGAACAGCGTGTTGTAATATTTAAGAGGTTAACTTATTGCAGAGAGATAAAAAAAAGACACAGCTCCAAATGAGGTGGAAAACTTGGGCCCATTTTATTGATGTGCTACGTGTGCCTTTAGGGATATACGCTGCGCTGTGATATAGATCCTTGTTTCCCAACAGTAAAACACTGGTTGTATCTGAGACCTTTTATCTTTAGGAGAGGCAGTGCCAAGGTTCTCAGTGCCTGACTGGGGAAGTGATGGCCATCAGACCCAGCGTCTCAGTCCGTGTGTCCCCCTGTGTGAGGCACAGCCACACATTTTGGATCACAGGTACTGCGTTGCTCATGTTTGTGTGTCTAATTCAGAGTCTGGGATGATAAACCAGAGGAAATGTGGCTTGATGGCAAACAACGTGTCCTGCTTTGGCACTGACCGTGCAACAGTTTGGCTTGCACCGTCCTAACCTACATATGCAGGTCAAATCAGCATATCTGCCAATAGATAGTTTTATTTCACATGGCTGCATAAGCTTTTCATAAGTTGAAAGGAGGTACCGGGGTCAAAGGGCTGATGCTGATGCTCAGAAGAGTGGAATTTTGTGCGTGTTACTTCAGCATCCATGGCTGTGATACTTTGCAAAGCCACTAGAAATGCTCGGACATGGCAAAAGCCAAGCCAAGTTGATGTATCACCTGGTGCCTGCGTGCCTGCCAGATCTGTTTGTGCATACAAATATTTAGTTCCGACATGGCAAATGATAATTACAGACTTTCATCACTTTTAAAATGCAATGGGGTTTAGCTGTCCCTCTGTGGGCTGTTCATGCCCTCCATCACCGTCATGGGGGGCTGACTGATAACATTTATTCATGATACTCCTTGGGAACTTGGGGAAAGCGATGACTGTCATTTGACAAAGAAGCAACCCAGTAGCTTGAGGACAGATTTTAAATGGTATTTAAGAGACCTGCTTAGTTTTCCATTGAACTCAGAGGTAATTAGACACCTCAGATTTAAGAAATCTGGTCCTTGGTGGCTTGAGTGAGGTCTGGATTAATGCAGGGAACTGAACTTGTATTTCCCACGGCCAAAGCAGGTGCTTCAGCCATGGGACAGGCTGTCCTGTTCCTTGACTGTGCTGTGTAGGAGTAAGCCACAAATTTTTATGAGATTTATAAGGATGGTTTAGCGCCTTTTTGGGTCTGGAGCCTGTTAAGAATCAAAGAAATGAGCAAGTGTCCTGTTCCAGTGCCTGGTACTGGGCACCAGCTTTCACAGCTGGTCAGTAAATGCTCTGTACCTCACCTTTTTCCTTGCAAAACACTGGTCATAAGCCTCACAAGTTGATGTGATGTCAGGTAATTAGTATGTGATAAAGGTAACTAATGTGAAACTATAGTTAGGTTTATAACAGGAAATTGTGATGCTTAGGTTAAAGGCCCTAAATGTGAATCCTAAAATTATCAGAAATAGGAATCAAAAGGGCTGATCCATCTTCTTGCCACCAAAATAAACCAAATATCCTTACAAGGGACTGCAACATGTCTTCTTCCAGGGGAGAAGAGAAGGACCTGTGGGTTGGTATCAGTTTGTACATCACAGGATGCAACAAATTCCAGGAAAAGTGGCAGAGACGAGTAAATCCACGCAGAGGTTTTCATTTAGGGATCTGATCTGCAGGGTGAAGTTTGCCACCTGAGTTATGTTGGCAGCTGGCGGTGACCAGTCCCTACTGCAGATGTTGGAGTTGTTGGATGCAGCAGCCATAGCTGAAGAAGTTGGCCCTGGAGAAACCGCATCTCAGGCCAGCACCCATCCTTGCATGCAATGCCCAGAGATGCTGCACAAATCCCATGCGGGAGTGTCAGGTTGGAAATCACACCAACTTTTCTTTTCCAACCCTCAAACCACCTCCTCCCCTTCCCCGGGCAAATCAGTGCAATCTGCTCGGCGTGCGGTACGGTAGGTGCAATTAGACTCCATGTCATCGAGGGAGAGCCGGTGTCCCGCAGGAGCAAAAGAGATTTGCAGTTAGATAGATCCATGCCTAGTGAGTTATTACCACTCCTTATGGCTGCAAGATCACTTCGGAGATAAAAAGTCCATCTCACAAAACGCACGGGTGTGCCTTTAGTGCCACACCTCCCTTCCACGGGCAAGGTGTGCCAAGACCGCTATAACTATTGCAGGGAGGTGCTGATATACACTCGGTGGGTATGGGATCATGTAAATGCTCTCCTTTTCTGGGCTCGACCTGCACACCCCAGGGCAGTGGAGATTTGCAGCCGTTTCTTCTGCAATCAAGCCCCAATATGAATTGTGTCACTCCCATGCCTTAAGCGAGGCTTGGGGTAGGTTTGGTGCCTCGCGTTATTTCCTCACTCTCCCGCAGCCGAAGAAACACTGGAGCACTTTAATGAAACTGTTTGTCCTTATTAAGTGGGAAATGGAAATACACCTTTCCCCCATTGGAGGCATAACCGGAATGGCACAAGGCTGCGGAGTTTTATTATCTTGCTCTTGACTTAAAATACT
The DNA here is from genome assembly GCA_034008185.1 of Gorsachius magnificus. NCBI lineage: Eukaryota > Metazoa > Chordata > Aves > Pelecaniformes > Ardeidae > Gorsachius > Gorsachius magnificus. Next base: position 4,150,328 of record CM067109.1, read on the forward strand.
AAGAGGCGCTTCTTTAAGAAAGTTTAAGAGAAGTTCTATAAACCATGTCTATATATAATCCCTTTTGTAAGCATCTAGGAAACTGCAGGACGGAAAGGTTGCCTGCCAGACCTCAGAAAGCAAATACTAATTCAGCAGTCTAGTCACTCTGTCAAACATTTAGTGTATCAGGGTTGATTGTTCCCTGGTAGGTATAGCTCTGGTATATCCGCCAGGCCTTTTGTCATGTTAACTGCAACCGATCAATGGATTGAGGTCAGGACTTCTGATGTAGGTGCAAGCTTAGAGGGAAAAAAGTCTCAAAGATTCATTTTTTCTCGTCTGGTAGCACTCCGGTCACTTATTTTTTCTCAGTTAGCCTCTGCTGCTCTAAAGTGGATATTGATCAGTGCTTTAATGCAAACCTGTCAAATTAATTTTGCAGAGCTGGGATATGACTGGCCTAAAATTGCTTCTGCATCTGTTCTCTGCAGCAAGCCTATGAATTTTAATCATGACCAGAATGGGCTGTTGGCTTTTTTTGTTAGAAACTTGAATAGGAAAGGTTTAAACTGTAAATGCCATGAAATGATGCTGTTTTGTTCTTTTCAGAAACTCATGTGGCTGAGGTCAAAGAAATTATTATGTCTGTGCATTCTTGTCAGATGCTTGGGGAGCTGTGCAGGGTTTTCTTCTTTTGCAAAGCAAAGCAAAGGTATGTAGTGAGCTTGTTAAACATTCCCAGGCCAATGAGGGAACAGCAGGCTTCATGTCTCCTGCAATGCCAGATGCATTAGTATTAATGTACAATTTCCTCTCCAGCCCCCGCTCTATGATCTGATTATTCCTGATAACTTTATCTCACAGGGTGGAGAGGGAGACAAATTGGGGGGGACCGCATTTATTTCTTGAGTACACATTAAAAAGACATAAATTCAGAGCATCCCGCACACTATGACAGGGTTAGCGTGACTGTCATGGAAGAGCAGCGTCCTTACGAACCGGGGGAAATGCAGATGGTTACAGAGGTTTTTTTCTTCATCATGCAAAGCAGGTTATTCTTCTGCTCTTCATCAACCAAGACGGAGTGTACAGGTCTCTGTTGTGATGCCAACACTGTGCAAAGTAAATAATGATTTTTAAGCTTTGCTCCACACAGACGAGGAGACTTATTCATACCAAATAAAAGGTGTCGAGTCCAATCTGCTCTGGAAAATCTGCATCAGGCAGGACCCATCCTTCAAAATCCAAAGAGTGGCAATGACAGTAAGGGTTTGATTTTGTGCTGGCTCTTTTGTCAAATGATTTCCAAGCATTCGGAGTATTAAGTGCCGCTTGATCTCTAGGAGGTAGTGAAGAATTTGAAACTCTGATTTTAGAGCAGGGAAAGCTGACACTTGAGGCAGGAGTTGGAGCAAACCCACGTGGTGCCGGAGCAGCCCAGGAGCCCTCCCAAGGGCAGGTCCTGGATCTCAGTTGAAGGAACAGTGTCAAACGGCTGATGTCTGAGACCTTACACCTCTCCAGCTATTTCAGAAGACAATTTGCAACTACTGCCAGAAATGTCAGCCAACAAAAAGATCTATTCTTTCCCCTGGTGAAATAACTGGCAAAAGTTGTATTAGCTACAAAAGTCCAGCATTAGAGCAGAAGGGCTGATCTGGGAGACTCCTGGCTTGGTCTCCTGCCCCGTCCAGCTGCTCCCTGGCAACAAGCAGTGCCTGAATCTGTGCCTTGTAAGAGTTTGCTGGTGGCCAATCTCCCATCAATGCAGTTCTCAGGAAGGATGGTTTCATGAAGGCTATCAGCTTTTAGGTCCAATTCTTCTGTCATTCCTCATCCCCTTACTGTTAATTTAAGGAAATTACTGTGGTTTTATCTGCAGCCTTGCAACACTCCAGAGACGCGGCCAGGTCCAGGGCTCAAAATATGAAGAGGAAGGGTAATGGTGGGAAAAGGGAAAGACCTTTGGCATCCTCATCTGAAAGTATTTATGAGCAGTCTGCAGCAACCACTCTTGGTATATGAGCACCTTGGGTGAGCCAGGCCAGCCCGTACAAAGCCCACTGTTGCCAAAGCCTCACCATTTTCAGTGTCTGAGCAGACTTTTCCTCCTACAAGCTTGTGTGCCTCTTCAAACCTCTGCAAGCTGCCAGGTGGACACACCTGAGGTCCAGAGCTGGATGTTTTTACAAACTGACTTGCAAACAGGTTTTTCTTCTGGAGACCTTCATCATCTCCTACCTCCAGGGTATGGGCAGGAAACTGAGAGAACTGAAGCTCGTGTTAGATGAGTTGGGTGCTCAGGCTGCACTTCTTCCTCAGCACATCTCATGAGGTCATCAGGGAGGACAACTTGGATGATCCCTGTTGGTGTTACTAGAGAAACTAATAACATCACTAATTTTGTAGAGGAAGATATTCCATTTTTGGAATTAATCAAATCAGGGTTAGATTGGTGTCTTTGGTAATACTGGTTCCACAAGCACAATTGCAAGCGGTTCACACGCACTGATTTATAAAACACATTTCTAAAGGTAAAGGACGGTGTACAAGAAAGAAAAAAGCAAAGGCAGAGTGTTGCAGCAAAGGCAATTGCAATCCTCTGAGTAGCTCTAACGGAGAATCAGCCAAGAAGGTCAACGGGTCTGGGCTGAGTCCATGACTGGGGCTGGCTGTAACGCAAAGCTCAGGTTGTGGAGGAGCACCTCAGAACTTGGTTAGCCTGGAGCACACTTGCTTTCCATATCCACACTGCATTAAGAAACATTAATTTAATTAAGTCTGATCACCACCATAAAAACTAAAGGCATTTTATTATTTTGGTTTGCTGCTATTACTCCAGAATCTCTCTTCTGCTTAAAGTGTTTGGGTTGGGGCTGTCTCCAGGCTTCCAGTGACCTGGTTGCAAGCATCGGGCAACTCAATATTTACAATATTTAAGGATACAGAAGCCATGAGGCTTAATTTATCACCTTTTGTAAACTCTGAGATGCTCAGAATAAAGGCACTCGAGGTGCTTATATCTAGGATCACACTGAATGAGTATCCAGAGCTAAAAAAATCTCTGCTTATCCAGTGCTGGAAATCGAGCTGTGCATGTGTTAATACCAGTGTTGCTTTCTGGATACTTGACTCACGTGAAACATCTAAATGTTTCATTAGCTTTGACTTAAAGTCTAGTTTGAACACAGGCCTCCAGAGGTGAGCCCTCACTAAGCCACACAGATGAAAAGGTGGATGGGAGATGCTAAGGGTCTCCCCCAACTCAATGGAGGGCCCATCTCGTTGAGGAATCTGTGGGGAAAACTAGCTGCTTTGAAAGATATGAAAAGCTTTTTGTACATCAAAGAGGAAGATTAAAGGCTGTGATGATGTTCTGGCTCCTCCAATGTTAGTAGCAAATTTTCCGAGCTTCCCAGGAGGTAAGATTTCAGCCCCAGACTTCAACTTGTTATGGCTAAATGGAGATCATGACTCACTGTCCAGCCTACAGGTACCTTCCCTGGCTGGCTGAAAAAATTTGAATAAATAATGGGCTCAAGGTTGTTGGCTAGGACAAATATCAGAGAAACTTCTGTTCAGGTGAAACCTGACGAAATTTTTTTCCATTATTTGGAATAAATGGAAGAAAAGAAATGTTACAGGACAAGTCAAGACTGGATATTTTTGTCAATACAAAATGAGATGTTTCTTTCAGAAGTTATTTCGTTTTTACGAAATCTTCAGGGTTTTGTTAAGAGACTAAAAATATGATTTTAAAATGAAAAATGAAGTAGTTTTTCAAATAAATTGTTTGAGCTTCTTTTTTCTTTGTCTATACATGTAGTGCAGTTTTTCCTGACATCATGAATAATTTTGGACCCGTCAGTAAAATTATTTTTTGTCAGATATGTCTATCCCAGCTATAGATTTGACTTATTTCCAAGCAGCAAAGGTTCATTTTTTTTGTCCCAGAAGATGAAACTTCGTTCCTCTGGCAGCTTCAGAAAGAGGAAGGCTTTAAAAAGACAGTTGGTTCCAGGAGTGATAAAGGTGGGAATTACTTAACTTTTTTTTTTTATTGGATCTCAATGGAGTGTATTGGAACTTCCTGCAACCACGAGATTAACAGACTATGTCTCTTTTAGGAAATAGATCTGCATTTCTGCAATGATATACGTTTGGTTTAAGTCCTTTGTCTTCGGCATCTTATCTTCAGCTACCACATTTGCAGACCTCTGTTGGCTTCTACTGCTCGGTTGCACATTCACCCCTGGAAACTCAAAGCTGCTTTAGTCAAGCACCAAGCGTGCAGAGCCTGAGCACGGTGACATTATCAGAACTGTTACCCAAAGCCACAGAAGCAAAGGGCTCTTCCCCCAGAGCAACAGATGCCAGAAGTGGTTTGCTGGGGTAGGTGGTCTTTGCCAGGAAAAGGTGATGCACGCATGGCCACCTGCAGGTGCCAGGCTACTCCATCAGAGAGTGGGGTTGTGTTGGAGAAGGACGTGGAGCCGATAGAAGATGTCACTGTGAGCTTTTGAAATCCATCTTAGGCTACTGGAGTGAGAAGGAGCACCAAGGATAACTTTGTCTTTCTGCACAAAAGTCATTGGCCTTTTCTCTAGGACTTCCTTCCTACTTCCCAGTCACAGAAGTGAGTTTCCTGTAGCTAGAGAAGGCTTTAAGAGAAACTGCAAATTATTTCTTCAGGAACGTCCCTGTTCTGTTTCACAGCCAAAAAGAAAAATGGGTGAGACTCTCTGCAAGCCAGCACAAAGTTAGCCATTACCTTTCAAACCCCGGTGATTTCATCCAGTCACAGCACTCTAAAATGCAGCAGAGCTAAGGCACAGCTCATGCTGCTCCCTCGGTGGCACGCTGCATGTACGGTGGCACTGATGGATTCGGCTTCTTAGGGGCTGGATCCACGTATTAACTGGCATCGGAGTGGCATTGGAGGCTGTCAGCAGCCCCGGCTACCAGCTCGAAGGATATAATCGTATTGTAAATGCTGTGTGTGCGGGTGATGGATAAGCACGTCTCTGCAGCCTGACTGCTAGGATGTACGGAGCAAGCCATCCTCTAATTCGCCACCAAGAGGGTCTCTTGTACTAAACAGCCTCTCTTAAATCAAAGCATTCAATCCTGCTGAAGGTGGGAGTTGGGAGGAGAGAGCTGGAAAAAACAAAGTAAGACGATAAAAAAATCAATAGTGCTTCCCTATAAAATAGATTGAGATTTGCGGAATTCACTTCCACTTGACGTCAGAGGTGCCAGTTCGGCAAATTCCTTTAAGGCCAAATTGAAAACTTAACTTGTAGTCTGCTTTGCTGGACTGTAGCATGGTCCACTCATGGGGACTTTGGTCATTATTTTATGTAAAGCACTTTGAAGTATTGCAGTGTGAGTATCATGAACGGCAGCTCCAGCTTTCACCTTGCGTCACGGCGGTGAGCACACTGTGCTGCCTCCTCCCTTGCACAGACGGCTGCTGGCAATGCTACAAGGCAGTGGAACGCAACCACGCTCCTGCTGACCTTGCTTTGCTTCCCACACCCAAAGGACAACACTGGCCAATGTCCTGGACTTCATCCCCTTGCAAGGAGTGGGATGGTGACCACGCTGGATCTTGTGCCCAGGAGGAGCTCCCAGAAGACGAGACTTCTGTGCTCTCAGAAGGGATCTGATCAGTAAGCCCTGACCTGCTGGCTCTTTACCAAAAAGGGTTGCAAAACTGCAGCCTGAGCCATTGGGGGTTTTCTCTACCATTAGCCCTCAATAATGTCCTTGTCTTCCAGGGAAGAGACATACGTGAGTAGACATGGGGCCCCATCAATCCTACAAGATAGTCAGGGTCTCTGCATTTCATGTCTTCTAAAGCAAAGCCATTGATGGGCTAAGGTTGTATGCGGTCACATCTGCAGACATGACCTCCCATTGCCCTGCACAGGGCAAGGCATATGTGAAATGTTACCAAATCGCTATGATCCCATTTAACATGGGGAAATTATTTGCAATATATATATATTTTTTGTCAACAATTTGAACAAAAAAAAAAATTTATTATGTAACTTCCACCCTATCATTTAAACCAAAATTTTCTTTCATGGATATTTAAGGTTAGGGCTCTAGAAATCCACTTAAAGGAAAAATTAACTGGTTAACCCTTTCCCTCCAAGTGAAAAGTTCCTCCTTTAGTGCTCCCTCTAGTGCACAAGTCATACTGCTTATCAGGCCACAGAACATTTTGCACACAACCTTTTTTCCATAAGACCAGATCTTCTCCAGTAGCACATCCGAGGGGCATGTCCACAGTGAACCACTAACCCTTACTTCTGTTTTCATAGCATTTGTGGTAGAGATTATTCTGCTCGTTTATTAAATACGCTGAGGCTTTGAGTTCCAGTTTTACTCTCTTTACATGTGAAAAAAAAATTGTTATTAATCGTTAGGTTGAAAGGGAAGAGCAAATTTCCTTGTTCTTTGAATGCATATGTCCGCTGCCACAAGAAGATCCAGGATTAGCACTTGCCCCGTCCAAACACTAAGAGCATCGTTATACCACAAGATTGCACCATCCATAATAGCATAGATATTGTGGGTTTTATGGGCAGCTCTTGGGTGCCATTTTATAGGAGAGATGGGAAAATACTGTCACCTTCAAGGTGACCTTGCCCATGCCCCTACCCCTCCTCAAGGCTGGAGCAGGGAGACCATGCAACGGCACAGTGTAGGTTTTTATGGGGGACAGACAGAGTCAAGGAGAGCAGAAGGATGTGCGGCCACTGCATGAAGGCCACGTGCAGAGCCAGTCAGCACAAGTCAAAGCTCAACGCCACTGTGTGGGTACTGGTATCAGCATGTGGTTATTGTGGTTTGGTATCAGGTGTGCTCATAGTCATGGTATTAATGTAGTGCTGGTCTGTGAGCCATCATTGTACAGCTAATGACCCTGCTACAGAATGGGATTTGTTCTCTGCGACCTGGGGAAAGTGAAGGAAAGGAATGCAAAATTCCTCCTTTTTTTTTTTTTTCTTGTACAAGGATAGATTTTTTATTAAAGTTTCTCCTTTTGGCCCTGCTGGGAAGATGCTGAAGTGTTTGCATTCTCCTCAGAAGAAGATAGAAGAATTTGGAGTCTTCCCAGCTGCACATTCCTTGAAGATTTTCAAATGTTGAACATTGTTGCAAGAAACCCCAGAAACTGTAATAACTGTTGCCAAAATGGGACTCAAAGATTAAAAAAGAAAAGGGGTTGGATTTTGCCTCATGTGAGTACTTTGCTGTCTAAGGAGAGAGAGGCTCGGAGGGGTTTCATCTCTCAGGTTATGTCTACTTTAATAAAGAAAACAAGACTCAAGCACTGGCCTCAGGTTGTCTACACTGCTTAGCTGCAGTAGAGGTCCCAATAAGTAGAAAATCTCTCCCTGGCCAAGGCCTACTGCCCCACTGGGTACAGTGCACGGAAGAGGACCAAAGCTCAACTTGGATAGGAGTCTGCAGACCCCAGGTCTCCAGCACAGTGCTAGACTTAAGTCCTGTCTGGAACTTGACATGGACCATGTGAGAATGAGGTTTTTTTAAGGTCCGGGGGGTAAGACTGATGTTTCTGCTACCCAGTGGGTATCGCCTAGAAATCCTCTTTCTTCAGCTCCAGGGCTTTTAACTACAGGGATGGAGGAGTCAGTCAAAATGCAAGAGACAGCTTAAATCTTCTTGTTGATATCCTGAAACCACATGAAAAGTCTCCCCTAGTCTCGAAGGCAAACTGCAAAACCACCTTCTTCAGGATCTTCACTGCAGAGAAGTTAGGTATTTAACCAACTGCAAATAGATATGGCTTTGGATATGAATGTCACTGAGATGGTAAAGGGGTGGCTTAGGGGCAAATGACCACCTTAGAAACAGGTAAAATCTCTGTCATGTCTACAAGAGAGTTAACTTTGGCTCATGAGGCTTAGTTGTTTTGTTGTTGAGAGTGAATCTCAATTTGACCTCCTGAAATTGAATATTCACTTTAGCCTAGATTTGCAAAGCTATTTGTTAATGCGCACATACAGGGCTGTTTTCTCCAGGGTTTTAAAGAAAAAACTCATTTCAATGTAAAATTCACAGGATCAAATTGAAATTTATTTTGAGAAGAGTTAACGTTACTGATTTTCAGGCTCAGACAATCACTTCCATGTCAGATTGTAATTACACCTTTTTGTGCATCAGCTGCATGCATGGTATGAAAAAAATGTAAGATAATGCTGTTTCTTTCAGTGATAGAAAGGACCTTTGTACTGTCCTTCCCTGGAAATCCCCCACACTGAAAGGAAAAAAGTGATTTATTTCAATCAGTCTGCCAGTATGAGCTAACATATTAATTGCATAAAGATACTTGTCTTACCCAAAGTTTTGTTTCAATTTTACTCACAGTTCTCTGCTAGGTGTTTGCATAACATTTTCTTTTCACTGCCATAGAAATCTTGCTTCTGTTAAATAGCAACATTAAAATATTGCAGTGCTGACCTTTATGGTTTGCAACATTCAGCTAAACAGCTCAGGTCTCTAAAATAAGGGTAAAACACACAGTAAAATCTATCTAAGGAGAATTAAAGACTCAGAAGGCTGATAACCATGATGTCATTTCAACTTATTTTTGTACCTCCATAAGGCCCTGTCCAGCCACATGGGTGCGCAGCGGGTTGGAGGATTGCAAGAGCCCCATGCAGTCATGTTGGGCTGGGGCAGGCAAGGATTTGGCCCCAGAGAAGACCCTGTCACCGACCAGCAGCAGCATGCTATGGAAGTGCAAGCTCCTTTCACACTGGTGGAGCATCTCTATGCTTGTGTGCAGGGCTAAGCACAGAGCGTTGCTATGTCAGGAAGGGCAATGCCTTCTGCTCACTTTGCCCTGGTGTACAAGGCTACATTGGTTGCAGGAAAACGGAGAACTAAATCTCAGACCTTTAATGTTATTTAATATTTTATTAGGTTAAATGGACAGACATTTTGTACTTTGTAAAATACTCAGCAGACACTGGATATTTTGGTACAGCATTTAAAGGAGAAGGCAGTGGGGCTCATGTCAAGATTTTGCCAACTGCAAGATATTCCAGTAATCAAGAGGGGTTTTTTGTGTCAAGGAACATCAGCTGTAGCAGGAGAAAACAGATCGTCAGTGAACTGTATTTTCATTTTGGTGTTGCAGACCCGAAGAAGGATGTTCACCTAGCTGCTCCCCCAAAATCTGGCAGGAGAATGCACTGTCCAGCCACATGGAGCAACTTGTGAAGCCATCAGCTATCCTGTGTGTTGAGAAAGAGCTCAGGACCCCATGAGGGGACACTGGGGAGACAAAATACCAAGTGATGACATGGCCATGGATGTGTTAGAAAAGATATGTGAGCCCACAGCCCAGAGGGCTGAAATTCCCCAAACACATGTTGGTGAGCCCCCGCTGCAGAGGTTGTTAGAAATAGTACCAGATTATTCAGGCAGACTTGATAATATTTACTGTGAATTCAAAAGGAGGAGATCCATGATGCTGTTCAGATAAACTCCTGACAGCACAGAAAATTTGGCCCATGAGCCATTGGAAAGACGGGAAAGCTTGCAGGAACCTGGAGGATCTTGGGAACATAAAAACTGCAATGTTGAATGTGACCCCTCTTTACAAGACCTCATTTTAATATTAGCACAGCAGGCCAAGGAGTCAACAGGAGTTAATTCTTCCTTCCAACAAATTAAATCTTAAGAGCTGTCATTTTTATCAAGCGGCAGAGAATCAACAGCTTCATACAGACAAATCCTGGTCCTTCAGCTTCTGCAGCGGCTGAACATCAAAATAACCCAACAGATCTTGATCCCAGGATAGCTCCATAAACAGTACTCTTTCAAGTGGATCCACAGGTTTTGGGCCAGGCCACGTAATTACAACCCCAACACACCAAAATTGATGGAAAAAATGTTCCAGGTGGGTTTCCTATCTCCTCCAGAAAGTCGTTCACAAGATGGCAATAGTGACCAACTCTGTTTCCCTTTGTGATAGCACCTTTAGAGAGTAGCCTGTAATTCATGATGAAAACCAACAATAATACTGCTTTACATAGGAAGATAAAAGCTTTCCTTTGCAGCAATGAAACTCGGATGTCTTGAGCAATGTGTGTAGCTTAAGGGGTTTTTTTTTGACAGTGCAATATTGTATATAATAACAATTACCAATGACCTCTATTAGGTTGTCCAGTCTCATTAAGGCCAATGCATTTGGTACCTGCCACTGCCAATTTGCCTCAACAGAGGTTTTATTCAGTGGATATGATAGAGCTGTAAAGCAATCTTTTTTCATTTAAATAGTTTAATTGAGGAATGCTATCAGATGTTTCAAAATTTAATGTATACAACAATTTGCTTCCCCTATCTCTTTTCAGAGTTTAGTTTGGAGAAAATGACATCTGATTCTTATAGAAAGAAAGCAATTACATTTTGGAGCCTGCTTGCCCGTATTGCATATGTTTTTAAACATAAAAAGAAATTCTTAATATGTAATTGTCAGGTAATAAAAAGGAAAATATTTTACTTTGCATTTATGAAGTAATTTTTCAAAAGCATAAGGGAATTGCATGTTAACGTTTTTCGTTTATTACCACACTCCTAATGCTGCACTGTTTTCACAAGTTTAGATTAAAAAAAAAAAACGAGATCTGATGCTCACGTATTGGTATGATAATACCCTATAAAGTAATTAGGACAGGGGAAACTGCAAAGGTTCGTCGGTTCTGATAAGCCTACACCCGCTCTAGGGCATTATCAGAAACCCACTGGGAGTTTCTCTACCAATTTCTATGGGCCCCAGCTCTTAACTTAACCTTCTAAGAAACTTCAATCCTAGCTCATCCACCTCATAACCTTTTTTTCTCCACCTTTTCTCCTACTTCACCTGGAGAACAAGCCTTGTAGACCAACACGGTGCCTTGAAGATGTCCTCTCCTTTGCAGAGCTGATAGGGCAGCTCTGTGCCTCTGTTGCTACATGGAGGTGAGGATTGGAATGATACTCCCATAAGGTTCATGATCCTCTGGCCATGGGCTGTTTCCACTTCTAACTTCAAATTGGACCATTTGGTCCAAAATGCTACAGCAGATACCCTAAGACTACCTCAAGCAGCGAAAAAAGGTGTTTTTTTTCAGGAATTAGTCTCAAAGCTTCTACACTGCAGCACCAGGAACTTTGAGCTGTGAGTAAAATACTGCGGAGCTTTCCTTACGTTTGTTTGTTGTGCTTTTATTATATAAAGCTGACCTCACTTTGAAATGCACTTGTTCTCCACAAAGCCGGTAAATACCACCCAGATGTCTTAAAGTAAATCACGCATTTATGAAAGGGCTGGATTGCACTTTCATTAAATACTCACTTATATTTAGTTTAAGTTATTCATGCCTCCTAAAAACAAATGCTTGAAGATAATCCCAGTTAGTAAAGAAGGACTGAACTTCATTAGGGAATGGTAAATCCCCCTTCTCCTCCTCCCATGGCTTCTTGGTTGGAACAAATCCATCTTTAAATCTCTGTCAAATTTGGTGCACAATCTCAGCTAGAAAAGTACAAACCCAAGTATTAAAAATACCAAAGTATTTGATTCATCTTCTGATTTGGTTGTTTGCAATGTTTCCAGTGGGAAGGGAAGGGAAGGGAAGGGAAGGGAAGGGAAGGGAAGGGGAACTTGAGCTGGTGGTGCTAAAACTAAAATAACCTGGTTTCCACAGAGCTGGTGAAGAATGGGCAGTGACCTCTAACATAACAAACTCTGTCTCTGCTCTTCCTTATAGGTGAGCCCTTGCCCATCAGCAGTGTCACAGTGCCATAAAAACCCTTCAGAAAACTCTGTGTGTCTTATTCAGAACTGCACATGCAAATCCTACATCTCTCCCCAAAGCCAGTTGAGCAAAAAGCAGAACTGGGTGTGATGGGACTGGGAAATCCCAGCTGAACTGATCAGGTGCCCATGCCATTCCCAGGCCCTCTGAGCAGTGAAAGGGTGTGTCCACTTGACAGGACTATCAAAGCCCTGGAGCAGGTTGCCCAGAAAGCTGATGGATCTCCAATGCTGGTTAACCAATACCTCACAGGCATGGTTTGGGTCTAGCTCATCTCACTCTAGGTCAAGGGCATGCATTAAATGACTTTCTAGGGTCCCTTCCAGGCTTATTTGCCACACTTCTGTAGCTTCAAGCAGGAGAGACAAGACAGCAGCCAGTGGAGGTATCAACCTGGGTAGACACAGAGCCAGACAGGCACAAGGGCTGTTTTATAGACTTGCTGGTACCTCCTGACTTAGTGCCACTTAGTGCGAGATTAATGCCATGTGAATGCAGCTCATGTCCCCAGCTGGGATTTCCTACAACCTACTGCTGATGCTTTGCTGGCAGCAAGAGCAACAAGCTTTCAGTTTACTGTTGGAGGTCAAGGTAAAGTGATTTCAATTAGAAGAGGATCACGTAGGTCTCAATCCAATGCAGGCAGGTTGTGTAACACCGGTAGCGTGAAGAGGGGAGTCATTTATTCATTTCTTAGCTTCATGGTTTGGGATTTCATTTTCCCTCTCTGCTTTTACAGTGTTCCTTGTCCCTTTTACCATTCAAAGGGTAATGCAAAAATGCATTAGGGTCCGTTAGTTCCTTTGCTTTCATCAAGTAGTCGTTTGCTCTGCCCCAAACACCCCAGTAATTAGCAGGAACGTACTAAAGGAGGAGGGAGGAAGCGAAGGTGGAAAACAAGTATTCCGCTGACCAGTTTCTTCCCCCTGTGGCATTTGCTCTGTGTCACCCAGCTGCATTTCAAAACCCCACTCGTATTTACATGCCTCTAAGAGGAAGGGCATGTGTTTGTTGCCCTGCTCAAAACCGAGCACGTATTTACATGCTTTGCTGAATTGGGGCCATATACACTGCGGGCAACCCTTTGTTTCTGCTGGTCAAACAAAACAGGACCAAAAAAAAAAAAAAAAAAGAGGACAGCAGGGAAAGAAAATGTATTTATTAAATGGTTCTATAAATAAAAGAGCTGGGAAGATATAGGAGGCTCTGATCTCTGAGGGGTGATGGCAAAGTGCTACTGATAAAGTGGCTACGATTCAGATCAATAGCAAACAAGACAGGCAGGTGAATTTCCCCTTTGATCTTCATTCCCCGTGCAGCTTGAGTCGGTCTGACTGTGCCACACAAATTACTGCTTTGTGCAGGGGAAAAGCAGTTTGCTCGGCTTTTTGCTTATTGCACAAGTGGATTGGATGGCAAATGATAAGTGTCGCTTGTTATCATTTCAAAAAGCCACTGGAAAATGGTGGCTCTGGCACTTCAACTTGATGTGTCAACATTTTTTGTGTCAGCGGGGTGTTATAGGGTTGATACATAGATCAGTGCTAAATGGTCTTAATAAAAAAAGATTAAATCTGGAAGAAGAAAATAAAGCTCGGGGCAGGGTTCATCTGTAAAGCTATAAATATACAGTAGGGAAATTTGAGGGGGCAAAATAGTGATGGTGGGAGATGATGCTTTGCAAGCCAGAACTGTGCATTTGGCCTCCAACACTGTGTTGTAACTTGCTCTGCCCTACTTAGGGAAAATCTCACCAGCTTTGTGCCTTATTTTCTCCAACAAGCAAGCAGGCACGGCTGAGAAGAGCTCTGCGAACTGAGCAAGGGAGGTGACTTTTGCCCCTCAGTGCCTGGAAGTCAGCAGTGTGGATGGAGACCAGTTGGCCACATCAAAGTGCTAGATTCCCTGCTGGAAGCTGCTTTTCTGATGCTCTGGGGAGCTACGTTGAAGAGGTTTGAGATTTTCAAGGAAAATGGGTGACACCGTTCCTGTAAAGAGTTGGTGAGTGGTGTTTGCCTTCAGCTTTTCCCCTCCAATGTCAAGGTGACAAGGGCAGGAGGGACAATTAGCAGGTGTAACCTTACTTTATGCCAGCAGTTTAAGAGCCTGTGATACATCAGATTGCAGATTCTATGCAATGTATGCAAAGTTGTAAGGCTGGATGCCCACCTGAGCCCTTGAGCCTGGACAGGGAGTCGGGCTGGGGGGATACTAAGACAGGACTATCACAGTGTGGGTTGGGAGGTGATGCCCAGAGGTTTGCCTTTTCTGCAGCACGTAACTGGAGGAGCAATCACCTCAAACAACGAAGTTGTTAAGGGATGGGGAGAGGGTTACCAGTCATATGGACCACCTTCCATACAGTAAATCCATCCCTGTGGTCCACAGAACAAGGTGAGCCTCGCTGGGTGTTTATTATTCCTGGACTGTAGTGGATGGGGCCTCGTCGACAAGGCAAAGCTGTTAAACCATAAAATATTGGCTTCCCATATGTTCTCATTTTTATCACAACAGCCCAGTCTGTTGCAGGCAGAAGTTTCCTTTGACAGGACTGATAGTTTCTTAAAAAATAAATAATGATCTTACAGCTTCTATGCCCTCTACTGCTGTTCAACTTCCCAACCAGCTGTTTAATTGTTTTAAAATTAAGTGTACACCATGGAGATCTGTGGGTAGTGGAAACTTGGAATGTGCTTTTGACTGGAGCTAATGCGTCAGTGATATCCGGTCAGATGTAAGCCACCCTACAGGTTTCTGAGCAATCTCCCACTTGGTTTCACATCATTTCTGAGCTGGCTGTGGCTTCTTTCCTTTTTAAATCCTGGGTATCCCAGGGACTCTTGCAGGACTGTGGGTAGCTTTTCAGTAGAGGAACTGGTATGATTAATGGACAACGAATCACATTTCCCAGATATTGCGTACTGCACATGAACACTGGTGCCATTCTTTCTTCATCAGCTCATGGGTCTTTAATACCAATCTTTTTTTTTGTTGTATTCTCTGCATTCACATCTAGTAACCTCGGCAGCTGGGCTTTTTCACCTTTGTGTTTCCTAGAGTTTTGTACTGATTACATTTTTAAGCAAGAGACCAAGCAGACCACCTGAAGCAACCTCCCATTAACAGCGATAAGGAGAGCAGCAAACTTCACAGGGAGCAAAACCCAGCCAGAGAACCGGTGAAAGGACAAACTCATCTTTTCCTCCCTAGGGCACACAGCCCCATCTTACAAGGTGAAATCCAGATGGAACTGAAGTATCCCAAAACCCTGGCAGGGAATGACACAGCCCCTACGTTCCCTGTGGACCATCTTAACAAAACTATTATCTTGTTCCAGGGGTTTCTGAGTCACTTTGCTGAGTTGATGGGAAGAGAAATTAAAATGGTGAATCAAGCACAGCTCAAATCTTCAGAGAACTGGCAACAACAGCTACAAGTTTCCCTACCTGAGATAACATGAAGCTGGGGGAACTGGGGGCTGTGGTCATTGCTGCTGGAGGAGTGAAACAGTTGCAGACATCATCCCACTTTGCTTTAGCCTTTGCAGTGTCCAGGAATTAGTCAGAGAGAAGACTCCCTTTGTCCTCAGTGGGAACACAGGCTTCTCCAAGGGTATCTCAGTCTTTGGCTGGGCTGGAGGAAGCCAAGGGATGGGCCCATCTTTTTCCACTGCCAGCGAGGGATCATGGTCTGACTCAGCTCCTAGCTGGAGCTCCTTATGAGGTGTTGCAAGTGTGGTGGGGTAATGCGAGGCCATTGTACTAGTGCATGCAGGTAAGGCAGAATTCCTCAGGCAATTCAGAGCTCCAAGAGGTTGTGCAGGAGATGGCATGGAGTGAGGCTGCAGATGGAGGGGTCCTAGGACAGGTTTTGACATCAGAGAAGAAGCTGCCATCATGTACATGGTCCTCCAAGGGCTGAATGTTTGTCCCCTCACTCCAAGGACATTGAGAGGCTGGAGCATGTCCAGTGAAGGGCAGCGGAGCTGGGGAGGGGTCTGGAGCCCCAGGCTGCTGGGGAGCGGCTGCGGGAGCTGGGGGGGTTCAGCCTGGAGCAGAGGAGGCTGAGGGGAGCCCTCTCGCTCCCTCAACTCCGGGGGGAGCCGGGGGGGTCGGGCTCTGCTCCCAGGGAAGGGGCGATGGGACGAGGGGAAACGGCCTCAAGTTGTGTCAGAGCAGGGTGAGGTTGGACACTGGGAAAAATTTCTTCCCCGAAACGGCTGTCAAGCCCTGGAAGGGGCTGCCCAGGGAAGGAGTTGAGTCCCCATCCCTGGAGGTACTTAAAAGCTGGGCAGAGGAGGTGCTTAAGGACACGGTTTAGTGGTGGGACGGCAGGGTTAGGGGAATGGTTGGGCTTGGTGGTTGTAAAGGTCTTTCCCAACCTAAATGTTTCTATGATTATATGAATTATGCTGTGCGTCTCCTTGCAGCAGTGATGAAGAAGACACGGCCAATGTAGGGTTTATTCCCTGGCTTAGGCAAGGCCTCTGAGCAGCTTGGACCGTGAATACCGAAGTGATGTATTTATGGAGAAATATTGGCTTACTTGAGACCTATGGTGATTTTGCCATGGACTTCAGTAGGAGCATGACTTCATTCCTGGTCTTTGCAATTTGTGTTCTTCACATTAAGAATCAACTTTCTGTGTTACTTGCTGGTGGTAATGTACAGGGAAATGGAGCTAGAGTTACCTGGTATCACCATAAAAAGGGGAGCTGATGCTGGAACTTTAAAACTTGTGTCAGTGGAAAGCTGATTTTTAATTGACATTTCTGAATATGCATATTACCGATAGAGTATTACATAAATGATACCTCTATTATAAGGTGTGCAGTGCCAGTCTACAGCAATAAAAATGGAAGGAGCTTTTTATTCAGTTCAATTTTAATCAAATTCTACAGAGCAGCATTTCTATGGCCTATTTAAAATTTAAACAAAGGCAGAATAGCTCCCTCTATACCTATACCCTCTTACTATTGTCGCAAGAAAAGAACAAGTAAAAGCTCAAAGAAGCCCTTACAATCCCATTGACACTGGCCAGATGCGAGCTGTACAGATATTTTAACCTCACTAAATAACTGTTTGAAATGTCTTTGCCTTCTATTTTGGGGTTCTAAAGAGCCTGATGAAATGATACCTGGAGAAAGTGGCCAGTCCTATTGTTTGTGAGATATCTCTGTGGATTCTTAATAGCAATTTTGAATACTAAGCAGTTGCCCTGGTGCCTGTTGTGAGATTCTCAAAAATCTGCTCCAAAGTGAAAGAGACAAAAGAGAATGAATGAAATCAAATTGAATTGTAGCAGGGGACAGATGGGACCCACTCACTAATGTAACCTGGCCTATTCTCTTCCATGCAGAACGAGGTTCTAGTACTTGGAACCAAGATGGAAATTATATATAGTTCCCAAGATCCGCTTTACACTGACGTTTGGACTCAACAAGGGATGTGTTTAAATGGAAAACTTGAGTGGTTTAATATTTTTTTTAATTATTTCTCTTTTCCAGTGAAAACTGGTAACTCAAACTCAAAAGTTTGTCATAGGAATTGGGCTGCTCTTCTCAACAGCAATGTTTTCTTGGATGCACTTAGAGGTGACATTATGAAGATATCATGTGCCTTCGCAGTGTGGGAGGCACAGACATGAAAAGCAGTAAGCCTTTCAGATGGTACCCTTGGAAAGAAGGATGCTCAGATGCGGGATAGAACCAGGTTCTGGAGCCCGGTTCTGCTTTACTGCTAATTTCCTATGCCACCTGGGTCACAACTTTCACAGCTTATTTCTCAAGGATAGAGAAAGCTTTGAAAGCTGCAGTGGAAGGCTTGAGAGCTGTTTATTATATTCTTCTGAAAATGTTATGGTCTTTAATTGTCATAGCTCCTGAGCTCTGCATAGCTGCCTAACAGTATTAGGTTAAGTAAATAGTTTCACAAAGAACTTAATTAAATTTCTGAACTTGTTGCCCCAGGATATTTTGGAGGCTAAAAGTTCAGATGGGTTTAAGAAGAGAGCAAATAAATTCACAGAGGGAAAGTACTTCTGTGGTTACTCTATCAGTAGCCCACATGCACTCTCAACTCAAGCAGTCCCTTGACAGCTCCTTGCCAGATGCTTGAAGGAGATGCCAAAGGAAGAAACACTCTCCAGACAACTTTTTCTGGACTTCTTCCCTAAGTATCCATTATTGCTGGCTGGCAGAGAGAAAATACAGAACTGACTGGATTTCTTAACCCTGCCAGATAAGCCTTGAGCCCATCTTCTGAAAATTGCTACTTCAAATGTCAATAATGAGCAAGGCTATAAGTAACTTGCAAACTGGATCTCACCAAGCTCTCTCCACTTGTGTAACATCAGACCCTCTGTTTGTGCACATAAGATGGATGTAAAAAAAAGAAAAATCTGACAACTGATCCCGCTGACTTAAAAGAACACTTCAGTGGTCAATAGTTAATCTGGTGTGTGGAAAATCATCGCTTTTTTCCAAGGCATGTGCTACTCATTAGCTGATTGTTGCTGCTGGATAAGTTGGCTTTTATTAACAGTGCCAACCACTGACATCCAAAACTAAAGCCTTCCCTTCTCAGCTGTGGTCTTTGAGACTGCAGTCTGTGGCCAGCAGTAAACTGGATGCCTTCAGCCAACGTCTGTGTTTTCAGTCATATTGCCCCTATGCAGTCCATGGGGATCCGATTGTATTTTTTTCCTGAGACTCTCCCTGTGCTACAAGCCTGCAGGTCTATGCAAAGGGGTTCCATCAAGAATTAGTTACAGCAGATTTTGCTTCTCATCTTCAGAGAATAAATAGCTGGAATGTCCCACGTCTCCAGCTTCATCCAGCTGCATGCACTGGCAAAGAGGCTTCAGAAAACACCAGCTTCGTGTGCTGCTGCCTGGTCTGCTGCACACTTTCCAGCAGCCCTTATCCAGTTAGACACTGGATGATCAAACCAGGCGATCTGAGGGCAATTGGGACTCTGTACACTACCTGCTGCCACCATCAAAGTGAGGGGGTATACCCAAAGAGAAAGATGCATATGGTTGCTCAGTGTGTGATATAATTTTAACCCATGTCCAGACCCATATAGACTTTTATATAAATCTCAATTAGTACATTAAAATAGATAATCCTAATAGCGGCTCTTGACAGGCAAGAATTTTTTACATCCAGCTCCCATTTTCCCAGCAGAGTGGAAAGACATGGCCTTTCACTGGGATCCTCTGGGCTCACCCAGGCTATGAATTACCAATGGGTTTCTGAGGTCTGGATACCACATGGAGCATACAGCACCCGCTGGGAAGCAACAGGAGATCTGCCCATCCCCACGGCAGGGGGGTCTGTGCCCATGCAGCCCCTGCCCTAGCAGATCCTGGGCAGGTACACCACCATCCTCTCTGCACTGAAGGTTATTCCTGACATTCATGGCAAAGCCTGAAGACTTGGCAAACCTGAGGAAGATAAGCATCAGAGTGCCAGCAGGCTTCATCAGGACGACTGTTCAGCAGCTAGCTGGAGATAAACCAGGGTCTAGGAAATGAACAGAGGAGGATTTTACGTCAACTTGAATTGCAGAACGTCTCTTTGTCAGCCATGCATCGTTTGCGATGCTCTGTCGCCCTTGAGCCTCATATTTAGCTGAGAAATCAAGCTGCTGGCCGCTGTTGGATGCCTGTAGAAGAGAGCATTTCAATTTCAAAACAGCCTGATTTTCCCATTTCCTGATGACCCTCACAGAGAAAAAAGAAAACCAACCCACACACAACGTATTGCATTTAATCAAACTTATGCAGTGGAGGGTGGGTTGGTTTGTTTGTTTCATTTCGTACTTCCATATTCCACCCATGGAGAAATCTTGCTGGTAGGGAGGATAAACAAACAACCAACCAAACAACCCAACCACTGGGCCTCTAGGAGCCGTTGTTATTTATTTCCACAATTAGCAGTTGAGTTCTGGTGCTGTGCCCAGAGAACTCCTCTCATTTTTCAGCGTGTCACTCTGTGCACAATATGCTTTTAGGAATTGAGGATTAAGGCGGCTGATTGTGGGTGGTTTATGAAACTTTTTATGGGAAGCCATATAGCCAAACCTTTAGAGAATCAGACCGTCATTTTAATGGGCTTATGTTGTGTACAAGACTGTTCAGTAAGATTTCCGCACAGTACAGAGCGTCTTGACAGAGAACTTGGATTAATCAGGGATGCTGTTGCCAGTTGATGCTGTGGGTTGTTTTCTGAATTAACAACAAGCTATGAGTGGTGCTGAGAACAGCCTGGGGGCAGCTGCCCTTCCTCCTTAAAGATGCTGAAATGGTGGGATTCCAGCGGGGAAACATCTACAGATCTCTTTGTGAAGTAAACTTAATATAGACTCTGCTTGGCAAGTGCCTGGAATATAGAGTTAGAGTGGAGAAGGCAACTCTGCTCACCAGAGATGGCCTCTCTGAAGTCCAGTGCCACCAGGATTCTCAGCAGGAATCATAGAATCACAGAATAGTTTAGGCTGGGAAAGCCCTTTCAGATCACCAAGCCCAACCATTCCCCTACCCCTGCCATCCCACCACTAAACCCTGGCCCTAAACACCTTGGCTGCCCGGCTTTTAAATCCCCCCAGGGGTGGGGACTCGACCCCTTCCCTGGGCAGCCCCTTCCAGGGCTTGACAGCCCTTGCGGGGAAGGAATTTTTCCTAATGTCCAACCTAAACTTCCCCTGGCACAACTTGACGCCATTTCCCCTCCTCGAGAGGTCATCACAGACAGGAAATCTGTTTGCATTGTATTTCCCTGTATGAAAAACACACACGTATATTTAATAGCAGGAAAAGAGATTTCTAAGAGTGCAGTCACCTCTTGAAAACTATAGGTGCTCAGCACCTTCCAGAATTCAGTCAAATATCTCAGCTGTGACAGAGGGATGAGTATTTAAGGCATGGATCTACAGTGTAGCATTCAGATTTAGCAGAGATGTCATCCTCTCCTGGGGTTGCTAAAGGTATTGATTAATTGCCGATTGTTAAAGTTATTGATTGATGAAGCTGCGATATAAATACTGGCACCATAGGTTACTCCACACGGATTTTAACCTGAGCACTCAAAGGTTTTATCACTTTTTGTATTTGTAAATCAAGGGGCTTCCATGCCAAATTCCCACCATGCCCTTGCTCCCGATTGCTGATTCCGCTTTTAGACGTAAGACCCCTTCAAGCATCATTTTGCGATAAGAATTCACAACGAAACCTCATCTCTGTAATGCGCTGCAGTACTGAGGCTATCCTCATGTCCAGTTTCTCTTTCAGAGAGTACTGGAGCTTTTTGAAGATCAGCTTTTAATGCACAACCAGAAAATCATCCATCTTTCAGGATGAGCAAAGAGCAAAAGAGGTAAACCAGGAGTCATCTTCCCAGGATGAACAAAAAAGCCAATTTTCTGGATGGTGCTGAGCCTTCAAATACACCTGGGACCTGAAGACCTGATGAACCCTGCTATAAACCCTATAAAGAAAAAAATCATTTTTATTGAGTGCTACCTACTTTCAACAACTTTATTGATACATTTGAAGGGAATCCTGAAAAACATTTCCCGGAGCCTTCAAGGTCAATCCACCATCATCGTTGCCAAAGTGTTGCAAGACACTCCATGTTGATTAACCGCCATCATATTTAATTAGTGCTCGAGTGGCACTTCATCCTGCTTATTGTCAGAAATCCCTTTATCTTGCTATTTGCATTGCAGAGTTTTTTAATTAGGATATGTGTAGGGAATCTCTTAATGATCTCATGTCTGAATAACCATCCAGGCTGTGCAGGGGGGTTGCTCAGTTGTGTCTGTCTCTCCAGAGGGTGCTTTGCCACCACAGGAAAAGAGAAACCTGGATTTCCTCAGCTGAGGCATCAGGAGTGTGAAGATGCTTTGAGACCAGCTCGGCTTGTCAGAGATGTATCCAAGTGGGATACATCCAACAGTTTGGGCACTACCGCCCAAGGTGTCACCATTTTCCTAGGAAACATATTTTTTCTACTGCCAAACCCAAAACCAGTTGCAAACTGTTGCCCCATTCATCATTACGGGCAACTCTTTGTAATCACCTTTCCCGTAGCTGTAGTGTTCACTTTGATTTCCCCATTAAATTCCTCTTTGCTGGACCAAACAAGCTCATTTGCTCAAGCCCTCCGTGCAGCCATGTGCCTTGGGCTGGCTATCTTGGGGACCTTTCAGTGAACGGATTTCTCAACATCCATCTTGAAGTTAACTACAGTTAAGAAACCTTAGAAAGGGCAAGGGGCAGTTACAGAGAGATACTGAATGAAAAATAATTGTAGGAAGGTGATCTTCTGTTATCAAGAAATAGGGGAATCCTCAGCTGGACTTAGACATCTCTATGTCAGAAAAACTTGGTTATTTAGATTTCTCCTCCAGACAGTGAAGCGAGGAAATCTTCTTGGAGAGCTGTTCCTCCTTTCATCTTAGACATCCTCTTCAAGGAGTTGAATCACCCTCTAAATCTATCTGCTTGCAGTGGGAGCCTCTAGATCCAGAGCAAACCTGAATCACGAGTGGGTTTTAGGACCCACCACACTGCAAAGAGTGAACAGAAAATAAAATGCATTTCTGGGGAGAACAGAGAGGTGCAAAGGCATCAAAAGGAGTGAGAAAGCAACCCTCCATTTCCCAAACAGCCTGAATGACATTCCTGAAGAGCAGTAAAGCTGGACCAACACAGCTGACAATAGCTTTACAACTGTGTGTGCCGACCTCTTAGATACGCACATTGTTTTGGCATCAGAGATTGCTCCATCCTGCTCATAATTCTATAGCCAGAGATGAAACCGAGACAGCCCTCATACACCCAGCTGGGGTATTGAACCACAAGGAGATTAAATTACTAGATCCTGGCCATGCCAGGGAACTGTTAAGAGGAGAAAAATCCTCTTTGTTGGCATCAATAAGCTCTTCCTTCTTCTTCTTGGACTCCTGTTCTGACCACCCAGAGCTGTTAAAGCTTGTAAAGATGAAAGAGGATTGCTGGAAGGCCCTACCAAATTATAATTGGGCAGTTCAATAGCAGATGAGAAACATAGGCGGCATGTAGGTAATGCACACTGGAAGGAAAACAGTTTAAACTACTTGTACATGCTGATGGGTTCTGAATTAGTCGTAACTCACAGGGACAAGATTTAGGCATTGCTGCTGACAGCTCAATGTGCAGCAGAGGTCAAAAAAGTAAATAAGGCATTAGGCTCTGTTAGAATGGGAGAGAGAATATAGAGCAAATATAAGGTTGTGGCTGTGCTACATGCACAAACGATGAGCTTGTGTTTTAAACGCAGCTTTCATTTCTTTGCCAGCTGGCCCAAAACTGGGGCTGTCCAGAGCAGGGAAAGGAAGAGAAACTGTCAACACCATGAGGATTTCAGGAATGGGGGGACCTCAAAGAAAATGCCAGTGGCAACCAAAGGGTGAGTTTAGCTCACATAGATGAGAGTAAACAGCTAATGGTCCTTGTCCAGAGAGTGCCTCACATACAGACCAAAGGTGCTGGGAGCAGAAGTTTCTGCCTCAAGGTAACAGGGGGAAATGTTGAAATCATCTGGACTCTCAAGTTAGGGACTCCCCGTTTTGCCGGAAAACTCCCTTCACATCCTTGGACATGTGGTCGGGGCGCTCCATCTGCTCACAAAGTGAAAAGGGAATGGGGGAGCTTTAAATCTCCAGGAAAATTTTTCTTTTATCTGTTCACAGGGCCATTGCATTCCTTTAAGTATTGACGGAAAGAAGCAAGAAACCTGTAACTATTAAATATCCTAAATAAATTACCAAGTTTCCTCTCTGTGCTTTGAGTTTTGTTGGTATGGAACAAGATCCTGGAGTCCACAGCTCTAGAGAGTGAACCACAGAAGGGTTCACTGAGGAGGAAAATGAAATGGTCAAAGTTTTGTGTGTTCATTTTTCTTCATCTCATAAATGAAAACGAAAACAGAGTGAGGGGCCTGTACAAATCAAACCAGGAGTTTTCACCGATCAGCTCTAGTCATTTGTATTTTATTTACGAACCAAAATGTGTTTGGAGCTGTACAAGAATCATAACATTTTGAAAGCAAAGCCCAAGGATTTTTACTCTCCATGAAAGAAATTACTCTGCAAAACCAACTGTGGGGCTATCCAGAAAAGAAAGTGCAGAGGTGAATATGACTCTTGGCCCTTGAACCTTAAAATTGTTCTGTGTCAGCCATGGGCCTGGGAGCATCCATAGCATTTGTGGATTATTCTGGATTATTTCTTCCTCTTTTTCTTTGGGTACAGTCTAATTTTTTCCTGCTGCAAATCATGATCGCTTCTACTGAGGTCAGAAGTTACAGCCCCAACAAGCCCAGAGTTCACTCTGCTTCTGCAGAGCATCTAGGCAGGTTTCAGTCCTCCTGGTTGAGCAGTGCCTAAATAAAATTGAATTCATGGTTCAAGAATAGTAGGAACAGAGCCATAATTGCCATCACCTCCCAGTTCCCTGGAATCTGGTGGGGTTTTGCTGCCTCGCTCACGTTCAGCTGCCTCCTTCCTGCACTGCTTCATTTCCCTCCTTTGTGCTCAGGCTGCATGACACGACCACGGGACCCCATTCACTGGACATGGGGTTAGCTTCGTGCTCATCTTTGGAGAAGGGGAGGAAAAAACCCAGCGGCACCTCTCTGAGCTGCATCCAGATGCACCTGGATCAACACTGTCACCCTGGATGGGACTTGCCCCAGCCACTCCATTCACCAGCTCCCTTGATCCCTGTCAGGGCTGACGAGCAGCCGTAGCCAGGGCTGTCATGGAGAATCGAAATGCATCGTCGAGAAGTGGAGTGGATCCCAAGTAATTAAATGTATAAATTAATTCTCCCCTTAAGATACGTTCCTCTCCCATTATTAGGTTTGTCTAGGAGAAAATCCTTGGAGGATCTTCATAAAAGTACCACTACTTCAAATATTGTCTTTCTAAAGCTTTTTCTTTTTTTTTTTTTTTTTTAGGCTTGATGCCTGCAGCCTCCAATTAAAATAAGTGACATGAAGGTGTCTTTTAAAAGAGAGATCTATGGAAAACGAAAGGATTGTCTGTCAAAGGGTGAAAAATGAAAAATAGCAGTCTCAGATCTCTGAATGGATGAGTGGGGAAAATTCCTGTCCATCCTAGTACCCAAAGGGATAAAATCCAATGATAGCTTCTCAACTGCTTAGCAGATAATGCATGTGCTGTTTTGATGCTAGTAATGTGGTTTTTACTTCTTTCTATCTGGGAGGAACGAATCAAATATGAGAAGTGCTGGGACATGATTTTCAACCCATTGCCTTTGATTAAGTGCTTTAACATGTGAGTCCAGAGACTTGCAATAATACTAATGGGGCATAAAGCACTATAAACAGGACGGGCCTACTTTTGTCCAAATGCCATTATCCTGGAATAAAAAAGAACAGCAAATGTAATATGTCCACTGCTAACCTTTTTTTGACAGGAAATTTTCTCTCCTACGTGCACGCCATAAATTATGCTGCATTTTGCCAGAATCATGAGCGATTGCTTAATTTCGAGCGAAGGAGCGTTTGCTAAGCTTGAACCACTTAGCTTCGTGCAATATTTAGCTGTGAAAATACGATGGTGTGAAGCAAAACATGAATGCGAATGGCAGGCTGGCTGGGCTGAAATCAAATTTCTTTTTATGCCACGTTTGGGAAACGGAGGTAAAGACCTGTCAATAAATACTGGGGCAAGTTTTTTGGTGTTCAGTGATTTTAAATACAGTGAAAAAGCCTCCTGGAAATCCAAACCATGCATTTACCCAGAAAAGAAAAGGAAGGCTGGAAAGTTTGGCTAAGTTTGGTTTTAAATGATGTTGGGAAATGTCTCCCAGTGACACCCTCTGGTGCGAGCAGAGCAAGCCCTGCTGCCACACCAGTCTGGCAGGATGCTTCAGTGCAGCTCTTTGGGCCCAGCTCCATGTCACTTCTAACTTTGTGCAACGTTTTATTGCTCTCAGCAAGTTGCAGATTGTCCAACTGTTCTGTCATTTATTGTAAATGGTTGCAAAAAAAAAAAAAAAAAAAAAGAATAAAAAAAAATAAGGGCAAAAAAAAGATTCCACGACTCTATAACATAGTCCTTGGTGTAAATCAAACATTCCCTGTCATGTTGATAGCTTGTGTTACTCTAATGTATTTTATATTACTCAAAAGCATTGAAACCCTGCAGCTTTCTTCATATAGGCCATTATGCGGTTATCATTAAATTGTCTTGCAAAGAACATTATCGGTAATTATAGCAGACACTAAAATCAAATGATCAGACTGGGACCTTTAACACCAAGAGGAACCATTAGAAGTTAATCAAATAAAAGGATGAGAATAATTATGTTAGGATTAAGCAGTAATATGCCAGAAGTTATATACTTTGCTGACTATATATCTTTACTCCCAGCTTCCTGCTTCTCCTCCCGTTTGATGCTTTTTATATAATACTTTGGCACAGAATGTAAATGACAATATTTTTGTGTGTCACAAATGGGGCTTTAGGGTTCAAATGAGGTTCATGTCTAAAAGGCACAGAAAAGCAGCACTATGTAATGATGAAGATAAAAGTAATAGTCGTGTGTGTGTATGGATAATATATATAAAAGAGCAAAGCTGGAAAAAAAAAATTCCATTGGTCAATGAAGCATAAAGTGGTGATAAAAATAGTTGCAACAGGAGGTGAAACCACATGGCTATTGGTTTGCTGCTCGGGCTTGCTCTGCTGTTTTTAAGTGGCAGACTTTCTGCCGTTTGTCTTTCAGCAAGCCACAAGAAATCCCCTAACACTATCCTCTAGGGAAAAGCCTCCACATCAGACTCACTCTTGGTGTTTGCATGAGCCTGGAAGTGGTAACGGCGTTGAAGTTGTCAAGAAAACCTGGAAAAGGGGCTAAGGATGTTGCCCCAAGAAAAGCAGGTTGATTTTGGTTACAGCAGATGAAGCCAAAATTAAGATCCTTGTAAAATTTTTGCTGGGGAATGCTGATGAATCTGATACTGATGGAATAAAAGTGTAAACCTGTCACTTACGGTAGGGACCCAAGAGGTAGGGTTTCCCTACTCATTCCGTCATTAACAGGAGAAACCAATTATAGCACCGGGCTCCTTGTGTTTTGTTACCTGTCCCTGCAGAGCCCAGGACCCTGGTGGTAATGCAACCAGTGCACCCTGGACCCATCCCCACAGATGAAAACAAACCAGTGACACAAAACCCAGGGGGAACCTGGAGTTTGGGATTTTCACCATGTCCTCCTGACATGGAAATAAGGCCTCAGCCTTAAAGCCTTCTGCCTCTATTAGCAAATTTTGCCTTTTACTGCCTTTCTCTTGGATATTGTTTCGTTGAGGATTGTTAGGCTTGAAACCTAATTGGATGAGGCAGTTGGTTTTGGAGCCAGAGCACCATCTCACTCTTGAGGAGCTTCAAATCTAACTCTTCAAATATGAGTAAACTCATATTTAATGAGTACAGAGTGAAGCCAAGTGACAGATACAGAGCCAGTTATGAAGCCTCTTGCACAAGCTGAGATGGAAACCACCACCTGCCTGGCTGGCATCGTGGAGGGGTATGGACTTTCCAAGGGTCCATCTGCCCCCCCCATGCCTTACACAGCCACAGCAAGAGGCAGGGATCTGTCCACGGGTCTGCAGAGCCTTAACAAGACAAAAACCTTGTTTTCTCTATCAAGCAGGCATGAGCGAGGGGAATTCCTCTTCCTTCTGGCCCAAGAACACCAGTGCCAGCTGGAAGGACACCTTTCTGGAGGGATTTTCTGCCCATGTTTCTGCTTCATTGTTTGGCAGTTGGATTATTGAGCCATTTTTTATGAGGACCTCTTGGTGGTATTGTGGTAAGGAGGTAACATGGGCCATTTATGTGATATTTGTGGGGTGGAGGGTGTGCAAATAGGAAACCTTAAACTTTGCATGTTCTGAGTACACCAAGAAGACCACGGTGTTCAATAGCTCTATGGGTATGACAAATAAACCTTTGGAGTAATGATTTAGTAATTTGATGTTTCATATGGATGCCATATTTATTATTTGATGCCTCATGGATGCCGGACTGCCACCCAAGA
Source organism: Gorsachius magnificus (assembly GCA_034008185.1). Classification (NCBI taxonomy): domain Eukaryota; kingdom Metazoa; phylum Chordata; class Aves; order Pelecaniformes; family Ardeidae; genus Gorsachius; species Gorsachius magnificus. The sequence continues at coordinate 4,178,269 of CM067109.1, forward strand.
TCATGCACATTAAACAGTTTTAATACGGGCTGGGCTGGCTTTCCATGCAATATGCAAACCAGCAACATGCCCAAAGTCAAACTGCAGCTGTAAGCACAGATGCTAGCTTTTCTGAAAAAAAAAAAAAAATAGAAGTGTTTTTTTGGTTTTTTTTTTTAACCAAGATTTAGGGGAAAGAATAGTATTTTGGGAATGGAAACCTGAGGAGGAGGAAGTGGACTGTTCAGTGTTAGCTGCAAATTATTTTTTGTTTATTTTTTGTAGAAATGAAAAACTACACAAAAAGTTAATTCAGGATTAGTCAAAATGTTCATGCTATAAAGAAACATTTTCTTTCTTATTTTTAAACCTTTTCAAACACAAGTTATTAAGAAAATACCAAAATTTAATTTACTCTTTGTCATGGTTTAACCCTGGCTGGCAGCTCAGCCCCATGCAGCCGCTCGCTCACTCCCCCCACAGTGGTGTGGGGGAGAGAATCAGAAGAGTAAAAGTGAGAAAGCTCGTGGGTTGAGATAAAGACAGTTTAATAGGGAAAGCAAAAGCCACACACGTAAGCAAAGCAAAGCAAAGCAAGGGATTCATTCCCCACTTCCCATGGGCAGGCAGGGGCTCAGCCATCCCCAGGACAGCAGGGCTCCATCACGCATGATGGTGACTTGGGAGGACAAACACCATGGCTCCAAACATTCCCCTCCTTCCTTCTTCTTCCCCCAGCTTTATGTGCTGAGCATGACATCATACGATCTGGAATAGCCCTTTGGGGGGGCTGTCCTGGCTGTGTCCCCTCCCAGCTTCTTGTGCCCCTGGCAGGGCTGAAAGCTGAGAAGTCCTTGGCCAATCTGAGCACTACCCAGCAACAACTAAAACATCACGGTGTTATCAACATTCTTCTAGTACTAAATCCAAAACACAGCACCATGCCAGCTACTAGGAAGAAAATTAACTCTGTCCCAGACAAAACCAGGACACTATCAAAACAAAATATTGAAGTGTTTCATTCTAGATTTTTCAGCTAAAAGAATTTTTTTTTCTGTCCTAATCTATTCTGCAAACTAAACACAGATCAGCTTAGTCTCCTTTCCTAAAAAAAACCTTTTTGGCTAAAAAAAATATGAAAATCTTCATCTGCAGTCATTGCATCAGTTAAAGTCCAAGAGCATTTCCCATTTAAAAATCCAGAAGATCTCTAAAAATAATTTTTAGATCCCAAAATGGAGTCTGTTGGCTGACCTGTCATCATAAGGTGTTGAGGTGAAATATCTAATTTGAAAAGTTATGAAGGTCCTTACAGCATCCAACCTTCCAAAGGTTATGGGAGACCTTAGTTGATAGAGAAATGTTGTGTAGTGAGGAAAATAAATCTGAGTTTTGGATGGAAAGTGTGCTTTGACTTCAGGTTCTCAGGTGGACTGTGAAAAAATTTCAGAACACGAACTTAAAATCCCCTTTACTAGAAATAAGTAAAACCAAGCTGGACAGGACACTAGAAAACACCTTGCAGAAGCTTTTTATTTCCTCTAGATGCCTTTTATTACTATTCTTTGACACCACAGATTTGTGAATTTAACCCCTCTCTTTATGAGACTGTCGATCTTTGCTGTGCCCCAGGGAATACCCTTACTTTCACAAATGAATAAATCAGTGAGTATCACTTAAGAGGTATAATTTGATGATGTCCGTGGTGTTACCAGCAGTGCTTTCCCCATGTTATCCAGCACAGAACCAGAATCCCACAGGTGTCTAAGAGGATAATTTGGTAAGTTTTTCCTTTTCCAAGGGGCTACAAGACAGTTTCACATTATACTTGACGATGATGGAAAAACATTATGCTTGAAGATGATGGAAAAACCAGCATAGCAAGGGCTTGTCCTAGTCGGCAAGCTCTCTTTCTCAGACAGGTGAAGGACCAGTGCCCTCACTGCTCCTTCCCCCCCCCATTTGCTTCCCTTTTTTCAGAAGATGACACAATCAGGCAAAGGGAGGTACTGAAGGTCCCCAGGCAATCCCCTACCTTGCTTAGGGACGTGGTTTAGTGGTGGGATGGCAGGGTTAGGTTAACGGTTGGACTTGATGATCTTAAAGGGCTTTTCCAACATAAACAATTCTGTGATTCTATGATACCATGAAAGAAGGGCTGGAAGAACAGAGCCAGGTTTGATCTCAGCCTGAGAAAACTTTGGCTGGTTAAATTATTAAGTAATATATCCTGGTAAAATATACTTCAAAATCAGCTTTCAATTTTAGGGCAACTACGGATTCTATATCAGTTTAAATTCCAGGACATTATAGGATATGTAGCATCAATGTTATGTAAAGAACATATACGTGGGTTGCAGGTCATGTTTACACTTTGAGATATTTTTCTAAAGAGATGCTTTTATTTTTGATTGGGGGTCTTATGTCCATTACCCTGACCACAAGGTGAAGATCAATTTTTCCAAAGATTTCCTTTTCTTTCTCGCATATTTTTGAAGGCTCACATGATCTGCTGTTGACCTTCATGATTCTGCAGGCTCACGGCCATGGTTGCAGGGCAGAGGTACCAAGACGGATGCATGGATATGGGGATGCAGGCATCAGGGTTGCAGGGACTCAGGCCCACCTACTCAGCAGGCACGAAGCTTCTGCTACAGGACAACCACTTTGTGGCATCTTCAGTCCTGAAGGGATTGTAAGGAAACAACTGATGTTTCAAGAATCAACACCAAAAGCCTCCTATAAGTGACAACTCTGAAATGCAAAAAGCGGAGCCATTCGGCATATACGTGCTATATGTCTGGTACATGCATGAACATGCATGATGCATTTCCTACTTGTTCTACTGCCTTAAAATTATCTTAGATAAGAATAGAAATTTAACCACCTAAGTCATGTGGACGCATGTGTTCCTACACCCACTGTGCCAGTGCATTATACCAACAGGACAGCAAAGCTTTCCCTGTTAAATTTGCTGAGACACGACTGCAACAAGCCATTCCTTCTAATATCTCATCATTTGATTTCATGACCTATTGTGTTGATTCAGAGATTTCAACCAAGTGGTGTGCTGATTGAATTTTAATTGTGATAGTAATTTAATAGTGGCCTCTTTCAGCACTAGGCATTGATAAAACTGGAGTAAATCAGTAAAGTGTTAGCTGAAGTGTTGGGAAAGCTTCAGGGTCTTGCGAGGCTTGGGAAAAACTCATTATCCAAGTGGGACACCAAGACCGGGCAACTAAAACGGCAGTGACCAGCAGAGTTTGTCCATACCAGCAGCTCTGAGTTGTGGCAACACTAGGGTTGCTCCAGCTACAAGCAAGTGTCCTGTGGGTTGGCAGAAAGGGTGACCATCTTCACATCCACCTCTTCCCACCACCTCAACCTTGGGCGAGTGTCACCAGGGCTTGTGTCAAAGAGGATTTGGATGGGCCATGGCACCGGCCAAAGGTTTCCATCAGCCTCACCCAGGGCTTCCTGGGGAGGCTGCAGGAGAGGGAGAAAAATTGCCTCTCCCCGTGTGTGAAGTTTACAATGAGCTGGACTTTGCCTTCTCATTAGAACCTTTAAAATAACTTTACTGAAGGATAAAACCAAAGGGCCTTTCAAAAAGCCCAAAAAGTGAATCTACTGGAAGAAACAAACTCATTTTACTGCTTTTCACAAAAACACAGCTGGTTTCATTCTTTGCCAACGTAAGCAGTTATTACTTCTTCATTAAAGCTTTCACTTTACTCAGTGAAACATGCTGCTATTACAGAGGAAACCATATGCAAAGTGACCTTCTTCCAGTCTGTGTGTGGAGCGTATACCCCCCCTTTCCAAAACTTTCCATGTTAGAAATAATTTAAACTATTCCCAGCCCTGCGCAACTCATACCCAGTTCAACACTTCCTTTTCCGCTGGATTTTATTGAACCACCTGGGAAAGATGATGGCAGTTTTTAGGAATTAATTGGTATAGAATGAAGAGTAATGGGGAAAAAATGGCCATGTATACTCATTCTGAATTTAAAATCAAGTTGTTTCTACTTAGACCCTGTTTATGACCCTTTCTCTTGGTTATTCTAATGAATTTTAATTTACTGGCAGGGTTGTTTGGTGAAATGAGGAGTTTACTGGCAGGATCGTTGGAGGGAATTGGAGAGAGGGCAATTTAATGTGTTACCCACAGACATTTGGCAATGAAAACGAGTTAAAATATTTTGTCCCCCAAAACTGGAAAGCCAAACTCCCAGTGTGACTTACCTGTCCCACCCTGCAGTTCAGCTTTCACATGTAATATACGCCAGTGAACTGGCTGTGAACCAGACCCAAACCCCGTCTTATTTGCAGAAGTTATTTGGCAAATAATTTAAAGTAATGAGTCAATCTGAGAAAACTACAAACTATTCTTGGACAATTCCAGAGCAGAAAAGATCTGAATTTGGCAAGGAAATTAATCATCATAAATTATTGGCCCAGCTGTACCATTAACATTAATAACGCTCCCAAATTAATTAACCAGAAAACTCTTGTTATTAACAAATAATCAAACCCTCAGTCAGTGTCCTTCCAAAATATTAGGTGTTTGCCTCACAGTGGCTGCTTTGGTGGTTTTATAATTCTGATGTGAAAATAAGAGACTGGGGCCTTCTCTGGACATGGTATTAGTGCAGGCATTTTGCTTCCCCCCCCCCCCCCCCCCCCCCCCGAAATCTCCCTTGGCTTCCTCAGAGCTGAAGATATTTGAAAAAAAAAAAAAAGGAGAAACCAAGGGTGCTTAAATGCTGATCCAGCAAACATTTACGCTGTGTCTTTAATTCCAAGCTAAAAGTGAAAAAGATGCTTAAGTGCTTTCCTGTACAAAGCCATAGATTATTAAAGTTGGTCACTAGGATTGTTCTGGTGACAATAAAGTATCTGCTGGAAAATGAAGTAGGAGCTGCACTGGGGAAGGGAAAAAGGGAAGGCAAGGCAAGGGAAGGAGGGTTGAGTTCACAGCTACTCAGATTCTCTCTCCTGTGTCTTTCTGAGACCCTTTTCTAGCGGTTGCTGAAACCCAATGATCTTTTCATTTTGACTTTTGGGCAATCTTTGACACCACAAAGTGAATGTAATTGGCAGAGGGCCTGAAAAAAATGGGGAGCCAAACTGTTTCAGTGGTGTAAGACCAAAGATGAATTTGCTCACATTTAGGTGCCAAAAGTATCTCTCTGGATTCTTCTGCTACAGAAACATTCAACATTATCAAGGCTCCCTCCTTGCTAGCTGTGTTTTTAATGATGAACACAGGCAATTCATGACATATGGAGAGAGTCTCTGAATAATCCTTCATTTTTTTAATGCCATGAAAATTACCCCACCTGCCTCATGCATTACGGGACATTCCGGCTGCATTTCGGCACCTTTGGCCAGTGAGATAAAGATGCGCCAGTTCTGATATTTGTCGTAGAGAGAGGGTCAAGACATGCAAGTCTTGAAATGCCACAGAGATAGCTGTCACTGCAGGGACCCTACCTTGGCACTTCACCCTGAAGCACGATGCTCCCTCACCACACAGGGCAAGAGGAGATAAATCCCACCATCAGTGAGAGAGTGAATAGAGGCCAGTGAGTCCTTATGAACCTTGGGAAAATCCTGACAAAAACCAGCTACGAGCAAAGTGAGGCAAAAAGATCCAATTAAAAGAACAGCATTGCAAAGAGCATTTCAGCAAGTCCCCAGTTACTGTGTTTCTGTCTTTAAAAAACTCTGTGCTGGCAACACGCAGTAGAGATTTGGGTGTACTCCGTAAACCAAGCTTTTAATTTAGCTTTAAATACTGAAACATCCACTTTTTTGTGGCCTGCCAAAAAGAACAGCCATTAAAATACTCTAAAAAAAGCCATGCTAAAATGAAATTTGTCTCTGGAAGGTAGAAGAGTTTCCTAATCATGTTTCAGACAATTTTTTTTTTTTTCTCCTCCAGATGGATGTCTTCTTTCAAAGCCTGATGGCCAGAGAAATGAAAGGTACCTTTCACCATTAAGTAACTATTGAAGTTTTACCTTGCTAGATTATTTGTTAGTTGTAACTAACATAAAAAATGCCCTGTCAGAAAATGGCTTTAAAAAGTGTAATATTTTGTTTTATTTAGCAACTACTTGGGAAAATTTAGCACCGAGCCAGAAAGGTTGCAGAGCAAGTAGCACTTCATAAATTGCTTGAGCCCTAATCAATACATATTGTCATCTAGTCAAGTCCTCCTAGCAGATTTTTCTTTGCCCTGCCTCAAAAGCGTATTTTATGAGGTTGTTACTAGCTTGTGCTGCAAGGCCTGGCCTAATGAATCTGTCACTGGCACTATTGATTGACATGCCAGTGTAAGTGAGACATGTGATTCCGATTGACTTCCTAATTACTGCTGCTGTGATGTCTCACCAACTGGTAAGGCCAGAGGTTAATAGTTTTGATGTTCAGCCATTGCTGGCTCTGGAAGCTGGAGTTAAACCAGCTCGTTGGAAGTCAATATCTGAATCAAGTTCTCAAGGCTACTTTCGAAGCTGATCAATTAAGCCCTCCTTGTTCCCCCTCTTGTTGCCTGACAAGAGTTTGATGAGTGGGGACCTCTAAAGCTGGCGGTTTAAGGTAGAGCAGGAAGGTTGGTGAGATTTAAATGCGGGCAGCAGCAGGAATGGTGTGTCAGCGGGGGTTGTATTTCTGTCAGCAGCGAGCGGGGATCCCGCTCTTTCATCTTGGTGGAGGGAGCAGGGCTCAGGTTTCCAAAAGCACCCGGGTAACCCAAGCATACTGATCACATGGACATTGCTCAGGCTGCTCCTAGACACCGGACCCTCCTGTCCACCATTCTGCCCCGCAGCAGGAGGATAACGATCAGTCGCTCTCTGCACTTGGACAGTCCCCGCCTGTGAAATGGTCCTGGCCCGGAATTAGGCGTAAGAACCCCAGCCTTCATTTAAAAAATGCATCTCTTGCCTTCATTTCTATGTAAAAGACCCTAAAATAGGGCAGTGTAACTGTGATGCCTGCCTGAGTGCGCAGCCAACCTGGCAAGACAGCTCGGGAAGGCATGAGCTGCTCCAGGTGTCTGTCCAGAGCATCCTCTGGGATACTTTCTGAGATGCTGTGGGATTTTTCTGCAGCCAAAGGAGCAAAAATAAATGTCTGCATCAACCCAAAGGACCACATGGCCCAGTACCCTGTCTCCAACAATTGCTCTTGGCTAAAGCCTAGAGGCTGGTATAAGAACATGACAAGTACAAAATTATTTGTATCAGATATGTTCTCTGAATTTCCAGCATAGGGACTTTCCGAGGTGAAAGTGGTAGCTCTATATCAGTGACCTTCATGGATTTCTCTTCCGCGAATTTGTTTCGTTGCATTCTGAAACCACGTCAACGCTCAGCATCTGCCACATCCATTGGCAATAAGCTGTGGAGGCCACCACGTGCTGTAGGAAGGGCGTACCTCCTTTGACATTACACATCTCTGTCTCCCACTCACCTTTTTCTGTGGACTTTCCTGGACCTTGTGTGAAGCCATTTCTCTCTTGGACAATCCTTCCCATCTTTTTCCTACGTTTTTCTCTAGGTGATGGGGAGGCCAGAAAGGCACAATGCAGGTGTAGCATTAATTCATGCGGTGACATAACATTTCTGGCTTGTTCTTCACTCCTTCTTACTAATTGCCAGCAATCAGTTTGCTTTTCTGCTCATAACCAAGCAGGGAGCTGACAATATCTCAGAATTATCCGTTATAACTCCAAATTCCCTTTCCCGATGATAATAGACAGTTCAGAGTACATGAGTGTGCATTACTTTTCATTCAACAACGTTGAACTTCATCTTCAATTTTATTTTCCAGTCACTCAGGGTTGCAGAACCTTCTGCAAATCTTTGCAGTCAGCTTTTGGTTTTACTACCCTGAATAATTCAATAATATCACTGAGCTTTGTCATCTCACTATCCACACTCCTTCCTGGGTTATTTATGAATACACTGGACAGCATGGATCTTGCTACAGACACGTTTGGGATTCCACTGGTGACTTGTGAAAGCTATTCCTATGGTCTGTGTCCTAGGGCTTTTTCCCCACCTAGTTATTAATTGAGTAAAGGCCCTACCCTTCTAGCTGCTGTACCACTTTTAGGGTGGGACCTCATAGAAAACCTGCCTATCTGTTATCAGATCGCCTTTTTCCATATGCTTAACAAGAGCCTCAAAGAGGTCTAACAGATTTATAAGCTTGGCTTCCCTTTATGAAGGATGGGTTGAGTCTTCTTCATTGTATTATATTTACCATGTATGCCCTGATGATCTTCTTCATCATTGCATCTAATGGTTTGCTTAGTACAGACCTCAGACTTACGGGCGCTGTCAGTCTGCAGATGCCTTCAAGAACAGTGCATACGGGCAGGAATCACGCTGACAGATAACAGTGACCAATGTCATGCCCAAGTTCCTCTACAGCGTAGAGAAGAACATCATCCCATCCCAATAACTGTTGTATTCTCTCTACCAAGCCACCCTACATCTCTCCTACTGAAATTTCTGACTCATCTTTTGCTGAACCCCGCAAAATAGACATTACAAGTGTAGGATAGTCTCCAGGCTTCTTTGTAATGAATATAGATGTGGAAAAATCACTTAGTTTCTCCACTGGGGCCATATCTTCTCTAAATATCCCTATTGCATCGTGAACATCTGAAGTCCCTGGTGAGGTCTACAGGAAGCTACCAAGCTGCAAATCCCCAAAGACTGAGAAAAGGTACTGGGAGAGTGTCACTAAATGCTCTGCTATGCTTTCATAAACATCTGGTATCAGCTGCTGTTGGAGACAGGGTTAGAGGAAACTTTAGTTTGACAGTGCGATGTTCTTCTGCTGTAATTGCCCTACAAACTCTCTGCAGGCTCCTACCTCTGATTTATTACCGGTGTTTGCACCTTCAGCATTTTTTTTTCCTAAAAGTCTTTTTGTTTCCTGTCCAGTTATGGTTTTAGATTTAAGATGCAGGAATTCTTATTCTTTTCTGTTTTCCTATGGCGGACATACCTTCAGCTTTTTGAAGGACACCTTCTAACTCCTCGTAGTCTCCTTTGAGCTATTGCTGACTCATGCCAGATTTGCAGAGGGGGTCTTTCTAAAGTCTGCTGTGATCTGGAGTAGGGATTTACTGTCAGGCTCTGAAATAACATCTTTAAGTAACTCCCTTGCTTCTTAACAGCCTTTTACCTCTTCTTCTTGGCTCTTCTTGGCTTCATTCTTAGAAGGCTGTCCCATTTTTGTGTGGGTCCCCCTTTCTGCAATGGAACAACTTTGGTCATCATGCTGAGGCTTCATGGTTTGTTTGTCAGTGTGCCCCATCCCACACCTGAACCAGCTGCCTGAAGTGCATTGTTTAAATGGGACTTTATTTGATTGGATTTACTCTCCTCCTGGATGAGCCAGCTTCTGGCCCGCCCTCTATTTCAGCATAAGAAATGTTCATAGCATCCTCACTCCAAGAATATGCATCATCCTGAGGTCTGTGATTTTCCTGTCAGCTTTCTTTGAATTTTAACTTTAAAACTCTTCTGTAAACATCTGGATTGTAAAGCTCATTCCTGCTCTGGCAAAACCTCTCCCACTTCTCCTCAAAAGTTTCTCAGGTCCTGATGAAAATACCTCTTTGTGCATCATTTTCTCAACCCTTAACTGGAGCTGTCTCTCTGAAGAAGCTGAGCGTGTGATGTTTTCATGAAGACCATGGTTCTTTCCTCCCAAAACAGCACTGCACCTATCCTGTTGGCATTCCCTGGGCTGGGACACCAGACCCACCCAAAACCATTCCACCAGGGGCTTTCCTGTGGTGTCCTTGAGCCCTTGCTGTCTGAGAAATGAATCTCACCCCATTATGAGCCAGTTGGCTGGAGTCAGTGGGATCTCTACCTCTGAAGCGCCCATGGATGAACCGAGGCAAGTGAAGGTCCCATCCGAGCTTGGCTTTCACCGAATGGACACCATATAGAGAAAGAAATGTCGTAACTTCCCTAAGTCTCTGGGCTGGGCTGGGCTTGCAGTAGTAAATGCTGAGTAGTAATTTAAGGGCTTAGTACTAATTTTTTTCTTTAATGGATCTGGTCTATATGGCAAGTTTTTAGTCGAAATTAGTCACACAATCTTCATTACCTTAGGATAGACCTCTGCCATTTCACTGTAACTGAAGTTACTGAAAAAAGCTAGGCAGGATTTGTGATTGATTACATTCCGTGTTATATTAGACAATATAGATCAACCTGCCAATATGAATTTCTCAGATGCCAGAAATACCAGGTAAGAAAAAAAAGATCATATGAGAGGGAAAAAAAAATCATTAGACAATCAGGGACAGCAATAATTCACCCATATCTATGCACTGTGTACAAATAATGCCCAGGGGAATTAGCCATACTTATCACTTCGGCAGACGGCTGTTGCCAGCAGATAGTGCTCGGTTTCTCATCCGTCACTGCTTGTTTCCTGCAACATTTCTGAAAATGATGACGAATAAGAGGGTTTGAATGGAACTCTGCATCTTAAATGGTTAATTAAAGACAATCTGAATATATGTGTTCTGCTACCAAATTAACTTCAAAATCTGTGTTTTAAATACTCTGTATAACCCTTCTCAAGGAATAGAGACTTTCTTGATAGTCTTAATTGCAATTTGAAAGACCTCTTGGCTGCATTAAGGAAAGATAACCAAAGACAGATCATCTCTTGCAGAATAACTTGTCACTGTCCCCAGCCTTCTGCCAGCAAAGCTGCTCCCATGATGACCCCCATGTCCCCATCCACCATGGGGGAATCTCTGCCAGCACCACAGGCTCAGCAAGGGGCCATAGCTCAGAGCTGCCAGTGGGAACTGGGAACCAGCCCCATGACTTGGGCACACCGGAGGGTCTGGGGAGCCAGCCCTGCCTGCCTGGGACAAGGACCTCAATGCACAAGCCCTGACCCCGATGACCAGGTGTTAGAAGAGCCTGATGCTGGCAGGATTTGGCCTTTCCAAATAGAAAAGGGGCCACCACTGGGTTTTTAAACCTGGCACAGGAGGGCAGCCACGGCGTTAGGATTGCAGCATGCAAAGCCAACGGGAGTGGCAGGGCCCTAGCTCCCTCCTTCCAGACAAGGATCCGAAGTTGCCCTGGTCCTGGGGAGCATCCATCAGCTCAGGGCCATGGTGACACTCGAGGCTCTCTGCAACACGACTACTTTCAAAAAAAAAAAAAAAGAAAGAAAGAAAGAAAAGAAAAAAGCACTCTTTGTAAAATAAGAAACTTAATTACTTCCAAAACAATTAATTAATTAATTAAGCCTCATGTCACCCCTGCAAGGTAGGAAGTGATTATTCTACCCATTTTACACAGAGGGAAAACCACACTGATAAGTGACTTGCCAGAGGCAAAGACATCAAAGGCAAAATCAGCATCCCCAGGCCTGGCTGCAGACCAGCCCGACCTGCTTGTCCCCTGATCACTTGTCCCCATGCCCCAAGACCTCAGAGTGCCAAGGCAACTCAAGTCCCTGCCCTGATCCCCTGAGGAAACCCCCAGGGTCATTCTGTCAAAGCCCAGACCATGCCATGGTTAAGCTGGGCTTTGGTGAGCCTGGTGCTGCTACATTTAGCATCCAAGGATGCTGCTAAACCCCTGAGGGTAATCCTGGGCAGAAATGGAGACTCAATGGGGAAAGGTTTTTTGGACTGCAGTTTTGCACGGAGGTATCATGCTGTCCTCAGGGCTTAAATGAGTTGTTGGGTCCAGGCTGAAATGACTACTTCAGGTGCAAGGCAGCAAGGACTCAGCCCAGCACGGCTGCACCACCCCAGCTCACAGCATAGGGACCGATGGCTCCACGAGGGGCTTTGTACTTATTTAAGTCTCTGAGGTGGAGCTGGAAGGCAGCATTTGTGGGGATGTCGTTTAACAGACCAACTCAACTCATATAGTTGGGGAAAAATTAGACGAGCTTGCCTCTGATATGGAAACACCAAACTCAAGCCATGCGCAGGAGAGAGGACAGAGGGGTTGCTAGCCACACCACAGGGCTGACAGCAGTCAAGATGCTCAAGTCAGCTTGGTTTCATCCCAACAAGCCCAGCCTGGATAGTCCCTATACATTTGGGGGGAGACTATGGGTAGGGTTCTTTCCCCTTAGGTGGTAAGGGGGAGCCCACGCAGCACAGGGAGGGAAGGGAGGTTAACTGCATGGAGCAAGCTGTGCCCTGCCATGGGACCCTAAGGTGACAGCATGGTCCTCAACCTGCTGTATTCAGCAGAGCAGATGAAGCCAGAGGGGGGCAATGTGTGAGGGTTATGCCCATCCTCCATGGTTTCCCAGATCAGCAAACTCCAGTCCAAGCTTGCATGCAGCTATTTCCTGAGGAAACAAGCCTAACATTGAAAAGTGAGAATTTTCCGTTATCCCAAGGCTCCAGGAAATGAGGAGTTAACAACAGAAAGCAAATGCCAGGAATAAATCTTGGTGCTCACGCTTTGCACACAGAAGTAGAGCCTGAGCAAGGAAAAATCATACTCTCAGCCCAAAAGTTTGCTCAGGTTGGGGCTGAAGACCAGGTTTGTGCCTCTTACTCGTCATGCGCCAAAGGAGCAACGGGAGTCCAGCAGACGTGCTCCAGGCCAGCGGCAAGCACAAGCTCTGTGATTTATACCCATAATAAACCACGTGCAGGATGGGTTGGTGCTGCAGGGTGGCTCAGGGATGACCACAGCATCATCTTGATCCTGAACCTTTGGGAGAGAAACCTGAGCCAACATCTGTGCTGGGGTCAGCTGCGAAGCACATCTGGTCTCTGCAAGCACCGGGGTACAGGCAGCCACAGAGGGAGCAGACCTGGGGGACGGGGCTGGATCTGCCCATTAGGGACCCTTCCAAAATGCAGCATCACTGCTAGTTTGACCAGCTGAGCCTTTCCACCTCCACTGCTTTATCTTGATACCATTTGTTGTGACCGGCTGAGGTCGCAAATTCTCTCCTAGGTCAAAAGGCCAGGAAAATGGACCATAAAGGTTACACCTATACAGCTAAAATCAGCTTGCCTGGACCATTCTTTGGCACAAATGCCCTCATCTGTACTGTTATCCAGGGTGGCCAGCCTCAAATAGGCAGTCAGGGGTGGTGCGTGGCCCAGGCTGTCCCCCAGAGCATCCCTGGGAGGTGGCTGGGATGGGGCCAGGTGCCCCTGGCCAAAAGCACCTTCAGACTGGGCTAATAATTTGGTTTACAGTCACATTCCAGTGCCCAGCAGTGACCCCTGGCACTCTTTAATTTCCAAGTCACAAGGTCCCAAAAGTCATAAAACCCAGGCTTCATCTGCCTGAAATGAGGTGGAGAGACCAGGATCCCTCACCCCTCAAATCCAAACTGCGGTCACTCCCGGGAACCCGTTATAATTCCACTTTAATTGTTGTGAGAGCTTTCCAGAGGCAGTGCTGACACTGATTTGGATTTAAACCTCTTTCTCTCTCCATCTCAGGGTACTGCAGAAGTGGCGTCCGCGAGACCAACATTTATAGTATTCCTCCGAGGGGTGAAATGTACCTACTGTAAAATACGCTCAGTTAATTCTGGTGCATCATTTCCAGGAGAGCCGCAGGGGGATCAGCGCGGGACATACGGATTTAGATCATTTTGCTCGAGTCAGGTGGTGCCTTGCTCCCAATTCCTGGCAAGTTAATTCTTACCTGGGATAATTATGTCTCTCTTCAATCTAGCCCAGCTTAACCCTTCGCATCCTGTGCGCTTGCTAAGGGCACACCTGTGGCGATGGAGGTGCTGATTTGGGGGGCATTTGTGCCCAGTGCTGGCCTCTGCTGCAGATTTCCTCGGTGACCTTGGGCGATTCAATTAATTAATTCAGCTTGCTTGCTTCCTGATGCTCTCTAATGGGTAAAAGCTGCCCAGTGTCTAAATTACACACTCCTGAGGAATGATCTATCCGTTTAAGACAGACGTGCCACTTTATCTCTGGTTTCTGATGAGACTGGCCCCATCTCCACTGCTGAAGCCCCGATCCCTCTAGAACTGGGTCTTCTGAAATGTGCTGCAACATGATGTTGATGCATCTCCAGCTCATCCTGTGCAAGAATTAGAGATAAATAAAACAGGGACAGGGTTTGACCTCATCTTGGAGCTCCTCTTTGAGGAGGGACCAAGGGAGTACCTGCCAAGCCATTCCCATTCCTGTTGAACCATAGTTCCATGTGCAGAGCAGGTGACAGGAGTTGTCCTATGTATGGGCATGAGCTGAAGCCAATCTGGGATTTTCACATGCAAAAATACGGATTTTACATCCTGGGTCCCATCCTTCATCAAATCATCCCCGCTTAATCCTGCCGACTTTGGCAGGCTATCACTGGTCTGCCCAGAAGCCAGGGAGAACATCTTCAGGTTTCCCAGCCTCTTACACAACTGCCACACTCCAGGGTCTTTTTCTGTAGCTGAGACAAAAGAAATAACATCTTGGATTCCCACAACCAATAAATTATTCTTGAAATGCCATAATTGCTTGGCTGCAGCTGCAAGAGCAACTAAGTACAGAACTTTAATAAAATATTATCGTTCAAATCAATTTGCTGAGAGTCTGCTTTGTGTTCTGTGTGGGGTGCTAAGCAGCAAATAGTAAATACTGAGCACTGCTTAGACAGACGAAGAGCAAGATAAACCTGGAACCTGATTTTTGCCATCTGTACTTTTTTCCTGAGCTGCCTGAGCAATGACAGGGGCCAGATTCTGCACTGTGTCTGCACAGTTGCACTTGTTTCTATTTCAAAGGCACGGTCATGGAAGCTATTGCAGGTATGGGTTTACAAAGTAGCTTAGGCACTTAAGCAGATGATCATCTAGAGAGATTTACAGTAGTGACTTTTACAAGGGGAAAGGGGAAGGGAAGCTCCCAACTCCCATCAGGGTGAAAAATAAATACAAATAAATCCAAAGCAAGGGTGCAATTGGCAGCTCTGGTAACAAGTTCAGAAAATGACCACATCTGGACTATTCTGGATCAAAAACTATTGAAGTCAATGAATTTTGCTCTGGATTTACAACGGTATTAACTGAGATCAGAATCCGACCCTATAAATTTACTCTTACTTCTAATCCCAGTGTCTCTGATCTTGCTGAGATATTTGCTAACTGCTGAGCAGCTTGCTTTATTGACACTGAAATAACATACCTGCACCCTACTATTGTTAAACTCAGCTGGTTTTAAAAACCCATCATACTGTTTGTCATGACTGACCTTAACAAACTGGCCTGCTGTCCTTGGATTATGGGCAAAAATTTCAAATCCCCCTTTTTTTTGCACCTTCTGCCAAAAAAAAAAAAAAAAAAAAAAAGGGAGAAAAAATAATTTCAATAAATGGGTGTAATATTATCAAATTCAGATGCTGAGGCCGTGTGCTTTAAAATTATCCTTGACAGCTTTTGTGACTTAATTAAGTGCTCAAAAAAAAAAAAAAGGAGAAAAAAAAAAAGGCAAAATATCTCAATTGTCGGCTCCCTCTCTTTGTGCTTCAGAGGTTCTATTGACAGCTCTGAAAAAAAGATTGCCTTTGGGGGTTTTATTGATAGATCCTCGCCTGATATTGGAATGATTCCTGGGCAGATAAATCACATTTAGATTTGTTAGTAATTGAGGAGAATTGATTGAATAGTTAGGATGGTCCCAGAGGGAGGTACCTACTCCTCTTCCGCTCTGCAGAGGTTGTCATCAGATAAAGGACCCCTTTGGACAGGATGGATAAAGCTCTAATTGTTTACATGATCAGGTATTGCTTCCTTTTAGCCCTCCCTCTCCAGCCTTTCCCAACTTTCCTGTGGCAAATATCGAGACGACAAAGGGGAAGGCCATAAATAAAACCAAATGTGGGTGAAGGCGATCAACCTTCTTCATGACCTGGAAAGGCACTAATTGTTTTCAAATCATTAGTGGAATCGGGGTGTTAACAGTGATGGGCTTTTATTTAAAAAACTCTGCAATGTTTATTTATCATATGTTTATTTAAACAGCTATGAACTTTATTTACCAGCAGGTTAAGCGTGGCTAATGCAGTAGCTATGCTGAATAACTCTTTTTGGCTGATGGGAACCATGTGTGGGGCTGGATACCAGCGCGTTAAGTCCTTCTTCCTCACCAGTGAGCTTCCCCACATTCCTGTGTCCCATCAGCCTTGGCAAGCTGCTGGTCCCTGCATGGTCCCAGGGGGAGCAGCACCCCCAAAGTCCAGAGCAATGTGGGGGGATGCTGGAGCAATGTGAGGAGATGCTAGAGCAACGTGAGGAGATGTTGGAGCAATGTGGGGGATGCTGGAGCAATGTGGGGGATGCTGGAGCAATGAGGGGTTGGAGCAATGGGGGGATGCTGGAGCAATGTGGGGGGAAAAAGGGGATGCTGGAGCAATAGAATAGAATAGATTACTTCAGTTGGAAGCAAATTACAATGACCATCTTGTCTAACTGCTTGACCAGCTCAGGGCTGACCGAAAGCTAAAGTGTGTTGTTAAGGGCATTGTCCAAATGTGGGGGCATGTTGGAGGAATGCAGGGGTTGGTTAAACAGTGGGGGGGGAAAACAGAGTAATGTTGGGTGACACTGGAGCAATGTTGGGGGACAGATGCTGCAGAGCCCCAGCCTGCCCCAGCCTGAGTTTGCAGCAGTCCGCTAGATGATCTGCCCAAGGCTTTCCCAAGCTGCACATCTCTTTCCATGCCTGCCAGAGGGAGTGGAAGGGATAACTTTTTTCCAGTGAGGATTTTTACATTGACTAGACCTTATAACTACCCATCCATTTTGAAATATTTTATTCCCTTAAGCCAGGGGAGATACACTGCAGTCAGCTCGGCACTTCGAGGGCCAACAGTTTATTTCTGTTCACACCAACTAGAGACCCTCCATGGACCTCCTCTCTTTCGTAACTTTCAATAGCCACTTAGGCACATATCGATTTCCCGTCCTCCCTGCACAGTGCTGGGTGTTTGGGATGATCAACAAGGTGTGCTGTGCCATGACTTTCCTCCAGGGACGTGTTTGCAAAAAAAGGGAAATATTTGAGAATCAGTTTTTGAAATCTAACCTCATTTCTGTGGGTTTCTACAAAGGGCTAAAATGGCTTAGTCAACATTTCTCATCCTCTTCTCTCTTTCAGCCCTGGAGAGATGGTAGAAAACTACAATTGAAAAAAATAAATCAAGGAAAAATAAAGTAAAATATTTTATTTTCCTGTCTTCCAGCTTCGTCAAAAATGAAAGACACTGAGCAAAATGAAGGGACAATTTCCTAGCTCAAAGTAAAAGCCATTTTGGAAGCAGCAAATGTTTAATCTGAGAAGTGATGACCAGCTCTGAATGCACCACCTGCACTCTTGATCCTGTTAATGTTTCAGCCCCACTCATTGACCATTTCTCAACCCAGTCACCGGGGACTTTTGCAGAGGCTGAAGGAACCCAGTTCCTCTCTGGGTCAAACCCTTCACCTCCATCTACAGCTCTGCAACCCTGTCCTCCCTCTGGGAGTGGGCTATTGAAGTGCAAATGGATCTAAACTAGCCATGAATAAATTTAGGCTGGAAATTAGAAGAAGGTTTCTAATTATCAGACCTGTGAATATCTGAAATAGCCTCCTTTTAGGAGCAGAGGAGGGAAAGTGCCTACTTAACCAGATCAATGACGGTGTTGGTGGTTGTGAACATTTTGGCAGGAGCTGGTGCCATAACTGACAGAGCAAATTCTTCCCGTTTGCCAGCAGTAGAAATGGTACATCTTCTTCTATACCTCCATGGGCCTTCAGACAGACTCTGTAGCAATAATGAAGTCCCTAATCAACATCCTGGCCTGTCCCAAAGTTATTTTTTTCAGAGAAAAAACTTAGAATCATAGAATCACAGAATCATTTAGGTTGGAAAAGACCTTTAAAATCCCCAAGCCCAACCATTCCCCTAACCCTTCCATCCCACCACTAAACCCTGGCCCTCAGCACCTCAGCTGCCCGGCTTTCAAATCCCCCCAGGGATGGGGACTCATCCCCTTCCCTGGGCAGCCCCTTCCAGCGCCTGGCAGCCCTTTGGGGAAGGAATTGTTCCCCAGGGCCAACCTCACCCTGCCCGGCCCCACGGCCCCCGGGCCCCCGTCCCACCCCCCCGGGCCCCCTGGGGCCCCTCCCCAGCCCGCTGCCCTTCTCTGGACACGCTCCAGCCCCCCCAGGGCCTTCGGGGAGGGAGGGGCCCAACCCTGACCCCAGCATTCCAGGGGCGGCCCCCCCAGTGCCCAGCACAGGGGCACGGGCACTGCCCTGCTCCTGTTGGTCACACCACTCCTGATACAAGCCAGGATGCCGCTGGCCCTCTTGGCCACCGGGCACCCTGCTGGCTCATATTCAGCCGCCTGTCGACCAAGACCCCCCAGGTCCTTTTCTGCCAGGCATCTTTCCAGCCACTGTTCCCCTAACTTCTGTTAATGTAGGGTTTGGGACTTCTGGTTTTTGGTTTTTATTAACTTCCCTGGTTTCAGACCCAGGTGGAGAGAGAGTGCCAGGGTAAGGAGAAAGCTTGTCTCTGTTTTCATTTTTCCTCTCTTTTGTTCTCATGTTTGCTTTCTTTTTCCCTTCCCGTCAACGGATATTCTGTTTCTACATGAAGGAACTGTTACAGATTATGACGGAAGGTGCTTTGGTGAAATTCATGGCAATGCTTAGCCCTCCAAATGCTGGAGTAATTTCAACATTTTCGCTCCTATTACAGGCACAAATCTGCACAAGTCAACTGCTTTTATATCCAAAGCAGACACCTCAACTAAAGAAAAAAAACAATTGCTCTTGATAGATGGGAGACACATTGGCTTGCTCCTTTGACCATGGCTTTAGGTCAAATTTTCTTTGAATTATATGAAGACCTAGAAGAGTTTGAATAGAATCACAGAATGTTTTGGGTTGGAAGGGACCCCTAGAGGTCACCCAGCCCAACCCCCCTGCAGGAGCAGGGACACCTTGAACCAGATCAGGTTGCTCAGAGCCCTGTCCAACCTGGCCTTGAATGTTTCCAGAGATGGGGCCCACAGACCCTGTACTACCTAGGCACCATATTGCTAAGAGAAAAGAAACACACATGGCTATATTTGCACACCTTTACAGACATGCAAACATGCACGTGTACGCATCACACGTGCGCACACACGTGAACAAGGACCTGCTGCCTGGTGGGGGAGTCTGGCTGAGGGCAAGGAGGCAGGTTTGAACCCAACATCTGGCACTGCCTGGATTTCCCAGCACCAAAACTGGTGCTACAAATATTCATAAACGCACATGAATCCAGATCAAAAATCTTTTTTTTTCAAGTGGCACATTGCTTCGTACCATAGCAAAATGAGTATTTCTTTTAACAGGTTGCTTTCCTCCCTTCAAGCCCTCCCCCCTCTAAAAGATGTTGAATTGCCTTGTTTTTTTCTTCCCTTTGCTCATTCCTATAGCAAGAGTGGAATTGATTTTTGATACTATCCATTTTGTTTGTCACAGATCGTCTTCCACTTCCCCCTGCACGTTGCTGAAATATCACCCACAAATGATTATTCCTATCACCGCAGCCGCCGCTTAGCCTGGGGCAGGGAATTCTCCCGCAGCAAAAAGTGCCCACGTAATTGAAGGCAGAAACACCAGTACCTGTAGCCTGAAAATGCTAATAAACTACCAGAGGTCCCAGGAAAGTTAAATATTGGGAGGGATGTCAGAGCCACGGTGTGATTAGTGGAACTGAACTACAAAGAGCACCCGCCTAAGGCGCCGGCACAGGGAGGATCAGTCTCCCTCTGTCATCCGAACATGCCATCCGCCTCCCGGGATGGGGTTTCCACCACAGCTTTGCTTACAGGGAGGCAATCAGAGCAGGAGGAGCGTGCTTGTAGCGACACAGAGCTTGATTTTCTAGGGATGGATCTGGGGACTTAAGACTGCTACACTGACGCTATAAAGGAACTTGCGTTTTCCGCTGCATGGAAGGACTTACCTTAGACTTGGTGTCAGGATTTCAGTGACAGGGTTACATATGTGCCTCGTTGCCATACCTGCTGGTTAACAAATACCTAATTTTTTTTATTATTTAGATTTTATATCACTCTGAAGATTCCTGGTGTACTTCAGAGACATGCAAATATACACATGTACTGTATAGCTGGACAGAAAGATGATGTATGAAAACACATTCTCACCTGTTATGCTAATTTGTTCCTAGAAGGTAGCTAATTTGCCACCTCTACAGGTAGAATTCTTCCCACACAAACAATTCCTTATATACATACGTGAAATGGCAGTAATAGGTTAACAGTTGGGCTTGATGATCTTTTCCAACCTAAATGATCCTATGCTTCTATTTATGCATATGTAGAGATACATGTATATAATGGCTAGTATGCCATGGAGATAGCTTTGGGGGGATTATAAACATACGCTGTCCTGTACTGGGTTATGTTCATTATATTACAGGTTGTTTGACCCCTATGCAGTGTGGTAGCTTTGTTTGAGTGAAGACTGAAAGCCACTTACACTTTAAGAGACAAATATTCTCATTCATAAAATCATAGAATCATTTAGGTTGGAAAAGACCTTTCAGATCACCAAGCCCAACCGTTCCCCTAACCCTGCCATCCCACCACTAAACCCTGGCCCTAAGCACCACAGCTGCCTGGCTTTTAAATCCCCCCAGGGATGGGGACTCGACCCCTTCCCTGGGCAGCCCCTTCCAGGGCTTGACAACCCTTTCCATGAAGAATTTTTTCCTAATGTCCAACCTAAACCTGCCCTGGAGCAATTTGAGGCCTTTCTACTCGTGCCATCGCCTGTTCCCTGGGAGCAGAGACCAACACCCACCTCACTACAACCTCCTGTCAGGTTCCTCTCAAATCCTTTCCTAGCCATTCATCATTTACGTGCTATTTTAGCCCTCACTTGTTTCCAGCTTTGCATATGGTGTGTGTACTTGTGTGTACACACAAACACATACGCATCTCTGGTTATATGCACGCAAAGTATCTCTATGTGCATGAACACAAGTGCCAATATATGATATACACGTGCAAACAGACATGCATGCACACATCTCTACATCATGGAAAATAAGGAAGATTTCCTTCTGAACGTTGTTTTCCCATGCAAATACGCGGCAGAATAAGTCACAGCTGATTATGGCACGAAGATCCAGCCCTGGGAACCGTCCCACTTTTGCTGTGGCCTCATAACGCCTTGTACCTGTGCGTGTTCTGCATCAACTGCTGCTAACCAGGGATGGGGTTTCCCCTCCCGATAAATAGGTGGTCTGTTGGACCCGCCATATTTGTGAGGCTCTTTGATCAGATTGGGGTTTGAAGGCCCAGACTCTGGATTTGGCAACGGTTGCTGCAGAGGTGCACGACTGTAATGCTGGTGTAAGAAATCTGTGTGAAAATGATAGGGTAAGGGTGAAGGGAGGGTACATTAATTGTGGTTTCTATACGTGCCTCCCTAGCAATTAACTCCGCTTTTGCCCCAGGGAAAAGGTAAGGTCCTTTCCCATTACTTTACCACTCTTTTTTTTCTTGCTTGCTTGCTTCCTTTCTTTCCTTTAACAGAGTCTCTCTAATCATTGCCTTGCATCATTATCATTATCTCTTATTATGATCTTTAGTTACGATGTCAAAGATGAGAAAAATGAGCTCAGTTTTCTGGCATCCTAACATATATTGATTTTAACAGCAGCTGCCACGAGATCTTCACATATGATGGATTGGTGTTAGACTGATGCAAAAAATAACCACATGAATAAAAATATTTACCAGAGAGAATAACCAGTGATTGCATAACTGCATTTAGGACACATTATCATATTGACCACCAGCCCAGGCAAGCTCAGGGAGTGATCTTAGCCCATACTAACGACCTTCAGGATAAGTGTTAAGAGATTGCATTGAAGACCCTGTTTCAAGTGATGATAATTATCTTCTGGCTTCTTGGGGGCTACCTCGATCCTGGAAAATGAAATATCCCAATCTAAGCACTGGGCACCTCATTGCTGACAGTCTTCACCATTACGAACATAGAGTAAACAGCTATGCCCTTCCGGAGGAAAAGTGGCAAAAATCAGTGATAGCTCTTTGGGGACAGCAACGTCACGCATTAGCTCCTTGTGCCATGGTCCTTTGTCCCATCCTGGAGGCACCTGCTGGCACCCGGCCATAGGAGATGGTCCACCCCATCTCATGAGGGAGCGCCCAGCTGGAGCTGTGGGCAGCAGAAGAGGTTGGTATTCACAGCAGAACATCAGGGCTGCAAATGCAGGCAAGATTTTTTTTTACGAGCCCTTTCTCAGAGGCTTCAACCCCACAAGCGTCATGCAAGCGTACTCATTTCTGAGCAAAGTCTCACCAAAGTAACCCATGGACTCACACGTGTGTGAGGTGGCAATCCAAGCTTTACCACATGGAACAAGGTCCTTGGCCCCTTGGAAGGAGCCTGTGCCCTGCAGGTTTGCTGGATTGGGCATTGAAGATTCTTCTGGATGATCTGCTCTTTGAAAAGCCCAGCATCTGGCAAGCAGTGGGGTTTTCTGCAAGTCCACGCTGGGGGAAACATCTCTTGGTTGCATCTCATCAGCATTGCAGCTCCCAAGTACGTAAGCTCAAAGGCCAGATTAGGAGGAGGAGAACAGCAGGAGATGTTTCATTTAATTTTTTGCACCAAAGCCATTAGCAGCAACTCTCTGGATTCAACCCCTGCATCCAAAAAAAACCCCAAAAGCCAATATCATAGAATATTTTATTGCAGGTTTTCTTTCCTATTATTTTCTATTCTATTCTGGAGGCAACCCCAGCCAATCCTCTCTGAATTGCATCTTTCCATCTTTCAAAGGGACCTCCTGCTTCTTACAGGGAGTTTTTGGAAATACTCCTGCTTTCTTTTGCTGTTTTCATCCATCTGCACCAGTCTGGCAACCAGCAAAAATACACATATAAAGATGTCTTAATCTTAAATATAATTAGATATAATACCTCACGCAGCGTTGTATGATTAGTAAAATATATGATCATTAGTTATTAGATTAATGTGTCTACTTGTGTAACTGAAAGCCATTTGCAGCCAGAAATGAAATAGCTCAATTTGCTGTAATTGACTTATCTCCCATAGAGATTCGTACACTGGCTGCTGGAGGAGAAGGTTTCTTCAAATGCTAAAAGCAGCTGCATGGAGAAGCTGGATCCTGTTTTCTTTGGAAAGCCCCTACCCTACTGGAGGCAGAGATATCTGAGGCGAGGTCTAGAGGATCAGCAGAGCCGTAATTAGGACTGCTGAAATAAGAGCTCCTGTGTTTAAAGGGAGGCAGTACCCGACGATGCCGTTTTCAGGAACCTGCTGGATCTGAATCAGGGCTGCTGGTGGGTGACCACAGGAGATGCGACCACCTTTTACTCCCCCTGTACACCAATCCTGTTGGCGCCAGTGCAAATCAAGCGCCATTTCACGGACACCATCTACAAGCTTGGGAAAAGCGAGCAGCAATGGTTGGGTCCTTGCTCCGTAACGAAAGCCGAACGCGTGGCAGCCCCGGCGCAGTAGCAAACCATGGCAGGGCTCAGCAGGGTATCTGCAATGCGGGTCTCTCGTGCGTGCTCTCCCCGGCACAGGCAGCTCCTCCCAGGGGTGCCAATAGCAGCTCGATGGGCGAACACGCGCGGAATTGGCAATTGGGAGCACGTCTTTACTGGCTACGCGGGATTGTGCCCTTAAATTATCCGCTGACACCTCTGACATTGTGAGGTGCTGTGGGGCCCTACAAATCTCAACTTTTGCTGTTGCCTCTTTTTTTTTTTTTTTAAATAGGTTTTCTTATGGTTTTCTTAATTTATTTTTTTTTAGCCACAGCAACTAAGCGAACCGTTCAAATTGAAACACTGAAATGAACCAAGCTGAACAATAAACTAAAACATGCCTAGAGCAAGTTGAGCAATAAACAGGTTTTTAATTTTTTTTTTTTCCCTTTCCATCTCGGTGGTGTCTGCCTCTGATAGATGATGTGACAAAGGAAGAATCCTCAATAAATTCTAAATTCTGAATACTAAATCAGCGAGCAAGAACAGACATGTGAGACTCCATCCCCGCTCACAGTGGCTTTACCGCTGCAATACCATGATGCTACTGCCCTGTGGGTCTGGGATGGAGGTGCAGTCGGACGGAGGGAGATGCACCAGATCCATCCATCCGCGTGTGATGGTTTTATCCAACCTACACCCAGTCCGAGTCCATAACCCAGGTGTGACTGAGCCTTTTCCCACTGTATCCCGGCTGGAGTCTCGAAGGGAAAATATTATGCATAGATTTTAAGGCCAGGAGGGGATATTTTGCTCTGCTCTGACCTCCATTATAACACAGGCCAGGGAATTTCATAGAGTGATTCCTGAAGCAGGAACAAAGGGGAGTGATCAGCTACTGTGTTATTTCGCCTCGTGCAAGGTGTAAAAAGGCTGTGATTTCTACTCAGGGATGCCACAGAGAAGGAGGAGCTGTGAGGCAGGTACCGAAGGAAATTAAAGCCCTGAGCTAAAATTGGACTGAGAGCATCTACGCAAAGTTAATATTGTGTGCCTTGTCAGGGGGCTGAGTGCTGTGAAATGTTTGTCCTTACCAAAATTGCATGGTTTGGGAGCTAAAAGAAATAGGGGTTTTTTTTAAAAGCATTGTCACAGGCTTTGTCTCAGAAGGGCCTAAATATGAAATAATCTGACAAGGGATGTGATATAGTGTAAAGGAAGATGCTGGTAGTCACACAGTGTGCATTGAGCCCTGGGACAGGCTTGGGCTTGGGACCTCAATTTGCAGCCTGCTTTGAAGACAGCTGAGGTTGTGTTTTCCTTCTGCAGCACCTTTCATCCTCTGGCTGTCCTGCCTGAGTCGGGACAGGGCAGCTTTTCCTTCTTGGATGATGTGCAACATCTTTGAAAGGAGCCATAGTTTTCTGCATAAGACACGCTCTAACCTTTGGTGCAGATTTTCAGCATGGACTTGTTTCTTGCTACAGCTCAGCCTACCTGCACCTGTTTACTTTCCATGTGGCTCCCCACAGAACTTGTTGGTATCAAGAAGTTTTAACCTTCAACCAGGGAAACTCTTTGGTTTAGCTGGAGAAACCCAGCAGCCTAGCTGGAGTCTCACTCTGAATTATTTTCCTTTCGCTGAACTTGCAGCTCAGCTTGAAGCTGACACAGGCAAATGTACATGAAGACAGCCCAGATTTGCAATTGAATCCATCAAGCTGTGCATGACCCTGCTGAACAACCCATGGCAGAGATGAGCTCAAACTTAATAATTCAGGCATTCGGCTTCCAACCCACACTTCATCATGGTGCTGGGCTGATCAGGCCTGGGGCTCTCGTTTAACTCATGAAAAGTGGAGCCCTCTGAAGTTCAGAGCCAGGTTTTTGTCTAAACTCAGTCTGTAGATCCAAATTAATCTTTGCAATCTGTCTACACGGGTAAACCAGAATGACTCAGTTAAGCATCACCAGGGAGTCAATGCAGAGCCCTCAAGTTGGCTTGACACGGTTCGTTGGAGGAAAATAAGTTTAGCCCAGCTTGCAAACTAATGGACGCATTTATAAAACCCAGAGTGACAGCGAAGAATTTGGGCCTGTCTCCTCCAGGAATATTCCCATGGCTTGCACATATTGCCTTGGTGTGGTTAAAATGCATGTACAGACAATGATGGACTCAACTAGACACCGTTATAAGCACGACAAATAAGCTGTGATGCCAAATGCAGATTACCTGTAGGTACTTTCAAACTATTGCTGCCATCACTTCTCCTGCCAGGCTGTTTTCTGAGGATAACTCAGGTATTATCAGATTTATCACCTTTCCCTCCTCACTCCATTTCTCACAGCCAAATGCATCAGCAATTCACTAGGTCGGTGATCATTACCATTTATTTTTCTTTTTGGCTTATTCATTTCCTCTCTGAATAATTTTGCCTTATTATGCTTATCATATATAAAATATAACAAATATTAGTGCAGTGCCCTTCTCCCATTATTTGAGCATCACCATAAAGCTTGAAAGAAACAATCTTTTGGTCCATGGAGCACCACTTAGAAGCACAGAGGAACTCTGGGTGTTGGGAAAGCTGGGGCACAGCAAAGTGTCCCACAAGTCCTGCCTCATCTTGCCTTTCTCTTCAGGTCTGATAGGCTCCCAAAAGGACTTGGAAATAGCTCTGAAAATGAAACTACCACATCCACAGGCTGTGAAATAAAAGGCAGTTCTTTTACCTGGCTGGAGGAGATGCCCTGTAATAAAGTGTCCATATACCAGTAATGTCCAGCAGCTGCCCACGAAAACAAGGCTCCGCTGTGCTGGGTGCTGATGGGGAAACATCCCATCAAATTAAACAAGACGAATAAGTAATATGTGACAGCGTTTACAGCCTTGTTTTAAGCTGGGGGCCTGAGGAAGTGGCATTGCCATGAAAGCAGGTCTGTGGCAGCATCAGGAGCTGAGCCCAGATGTTCCTCATCCTCCTCCTGCTCCCTCCAACTCAGTGCTACTTAAAAGCAAAAGCCACTTTTCATTTTCCTTTGGACAAGCGGGTGGTTTAGCAGAGCAGGGAGACTGGAAAGAAAAGGGAATGGAGATTTTACAGCTGCAGAGCTGATATAGCTGGAGATAAACACGTTGCGAGCTCTGGTGCCACAATCTTTATTGCAAGGATGGTGTATATAAAAGAAACACAACATGGTTTTCAGATAGATAAAGCAGAGCTTAAAAATCTAGCAGCCAGAGCAGAAGTAGCTGATTTTTAGCTCACGGGTGGTGAAAAGGAGGAAGTTAAGAGGAAAAAAAGGCAAAAAAAATGTAGTAACAGATGAATTGCATGAAACGTGCCTGCCTGGTAAGGGAGGGGGGTGGAGTGCTCCTGGTTACTCTTAATTTCTGTTAAGGAAAGCCCCATCGCTGTAAGGAGCCTGGCGGGACAGTCCAAGGGGCTGGGAGCACTGTGCCAGGCACAGGCTGTTCTCCACTTGCCCAAGGCTGGTGGGTAGACGTGAGAAACCACCGTAATTCATTACCGCCTCAGGGCCCCTCTCAATCATGCTGAGAAATGGGCAGCGGGTTGCCCTTTGCTCCCTCGTGTAAGGTGCATTTCCCAAGAGGACACGAGTTGTGTGTAAGGGAACACAAGAGAATTGTGAAGAAGCTGCCTGGCCCTCTGGGATTTGGTGCTGTTTCCTTCCGAGATGAAATAATTTCAATAAGCTACCTGGTGGTGGCTTGGCTAGGAGTGTTAGATCTGCGTGAAGAAACCACAGTTCCTGAGCAAGACACCACGGTGCCCCTCTAAGTAACAGTTTGCTATTCATTACCTCTCATCTTCACGATGCTTGCATGGAAAAATCTTAATTAACTGCACTCCAGGGACTACAACCATCCCTGGGCACTTTCCCACCCTGCAGTCCGAGAGCAAAGCACATTTATGCTTTCTCCAAGCCATGGGCTGGTGGACCTCTGCAGCCTTCTTGTCCCAGTATAGCATGTTTCTGCACTCGCACACGGGCCGATGAAGGCTCTGACTGCAGATAACCTCTCCCAGATGCTCAGGGAAATATTCCGAGAACAGGGAAATTCAGAAGATGTTTTCTGGGATGCATCTCCCAGGTCGTGCCATCCACAGGGCCATGGAGGGATCCTTCTTCCATGCATTCATCTGATTACTTTCTTAGCCCATTTATAGCCTTCACCTTCCAAATCCTTATCTTGCAATATGTGAAACGGTTCTTTCTGTTTTATTTTAAGCCTGCTGCCTGGTAAATACACAGGTTCTTCTGAGAAGAGAAATAGTCAACAACTATTTCCTATTCCTTTTCCTTGTGCCTTTTAGGAATGTGCATGTCTATCAGAGTCTCCTTCAATTGCCTCTTTTTGAGGCTGCAAAATTGCAAAGGGACCATTTTTTGCCTATTCATAGGTAACTAGTCCCATTTGGGCAGGTTTCTGTATTCTGCTTACACTTTGACTCTTGCTCTTGTGCTGTACCTGCCAGCCCAATGTGGATGACCGGCACAGTAAGACATCTCAGGTGGTACTAGATACCCATGATATGGAAAACTTATTCCAACTGCTAGTCTGTTCAGTATTTCTTTCCACGATACCCTTTTCAGAGACGAAGCAATCAGATTGCCACCAAGGACCACCCATTCTCTTTGACTCCTCTGGAGAAGTCTCATGGGCTTGAGCCTTCTTTTCTTCCATGTTTTACACAGGATTATTGCATGGGATACACTTGTTTCTGTACCACAAGGATAAACAAAGATATAATTCTTTCTTCTCCGTTAAATTTATATGCTCATATTTATTGCTTTTGATTTGACAGGATTAGTCTCACACTTCACAAAATTTAAAGCATCTCTGTTAGGTATAGAAATTCAGACTATCAATACAGGAGTTAAGCTGCTTAATAAAATATCCATCCTTCCAGCTGTCCATTCCCTAATGCTAGTGGCCTTCCTCTTTGAGGTCCTCTATCCGGGGTGAGGTGATGTGCCAAGCCCTTTTCTCCCCATAGGGCATCAGGGTCCCAAAGACAGAGAGTAACGAGAACTAGAAGAAGATCTGTGGTGAGACAGAAGAGAATAGAAAATGTCATAGAGAAGGAAACAAGATTCAGGCAAGATCACATCATGAGTGATAAAATCAAAGAGAACATCCATTTTATAGATGGACAGAGAAGATTTTTGTTTTTACAGCAGTGACAAAGAAGGGTGAGGGCAGGAGGTAACTAGGTAAAGGCAAAAGGTATCTCACCAAAACCAAGCTCTTCCCAGAGACACCTGACTAAGGAATTCATTATCCTCAGTTCTTCCACAGATTGTGGCACTTGACAAGCTAAACTAGATCCCCTGCCAGAAGTGAATGTTTTTATTCCTTACTTAGGCAATTATATGTTTAATGTTACATAGGCGCCCAAAGACATTAGCAAGAAGATGGGAACAGATCCATGTCAATTGGAAAGGTACTGCAGCCAAAAAAAAAATGATCAGGAAGAAAGAGTTGAAGCTGAAAAGAAATATTCACCTAGAAAACTTCTGAATTTGTTCATCAAGGGTTTCATGTCCCTCTAATTTACAGTTTTCTGCTCCCTGTAGTGCCAAGGGATCATTTGTCTTACTGCTAATGACATGGGAAGCCTTCCTCTGTTGTTGCAGTGGTCATTAATAATGACACTAATAATAACCATAATAATAACAACAAGGAAAAAATACTAAAGATACAGCACTTTCATCAGATATGCATTCTTTAACTGCTTCACTGATACTCTTCTCCATTTTCTACATCCGAAACCATCATCTCACCTCCTTTCCAAAGACGATGAATCATGCAAACAACACCCAGTGCTACTTCTGGAGGGAAACCCAGTGGTCACCTACCTGGAAACAGCAATGCATCTCTTTGTTCCACCTAGAATAAGGAAAGCTGCGGTCGATACTAAGAGCCATCCTAGAACAGGATCTATCTGCAGTCAAGGACAGGGTACAGCTAAATGTAAATGAAACTGGAGAAAATACTGAGGCAGGTGAAATATAATTACCCAGGCAAAGATCCTGGACACAACGCTCCTGCACAATGCTGATATTTCTGAAATCTGAAGGGCCTTTTAGATATCTAGCATAATAAATATCTTGCCTTACTCTGTCAATGTCTTGTGCTTGACTAAAATATTTCTTCCAAGAAGGAAGACAGCCTTTTTTTTTTTTAAGCCATCAAGAAGGCAGAAATGTACTTCTTCCCCTGATGACTACTAGCCATGGTTAATTATCCTCACTGAGAAAAATGTGTGTTTTGTTTCCAATTGAAACTAGAACAGCTTTAGTCTCCAGTCCTCAGTTCTTCTTACATCTTTCCCCAATAGACCAAGGAGTCCTTTTGTACCCACCAGGATATCCAGGAAGGAAATACGCTCTCTCATCAATTCTCCTCTATATCTTTCTGATAAGCTGAATAGATCACGTACCTTCAGCTCTTCGCTACGGGCCAGCTTTCACCCTTCCATTACTTTAAGCTCACATTCTTTTATTAAAGTGCCCTGAGGTCTTTAACCGCTGTAAACAAGGTCATGCAGGATAAGGACAGAGCTAAGAGGGGCAAAGCAGCTCATTAAAGGTGCCAAAACACCGCAGCAACTGTTTGCCCTCTGGAGTCTCAGCTCCAGCATGGTGGAGAAATCCACTGAAGGTTGTTAAATACGGAAAACCATGCAGCATGAGCAGTGGTTAAAGGCTAGGAAGCACCAGCCAAAGGATGCTCACTCTGTTCTTACCCTCTTCCCCAGGCCCCATGGGGGATGGCTGCTGAAAGCAGACTAGAGGGACCTTTCATTTGACCCAGTGTGGCTGCTCTTACATTTTCACGTTATCCCATTGCACTCATCACACTTAGTGTTGTACCGTTCCTGAGGTGACACTCCCCTCCTATATTCATAATAGCACATCCATTAGCACATTGCCACCAGCATGAGCCACCCACACTGATTTAAGAGGTGGAGGGCTCATCGCTGGCATGGTTGGTTCTTTAATTATTCTTGGTCCAGCGGGAAAACATCTATAAACACAGACCAGGCTCTGCCGGTGTGTTGGGAGTGCAGTACAAGGTGCTAATGCCACTGATAATTGAGTTATGACTGGTGCATAAGGAGCTGGTACTGCAAAACTTTGATTCCAGCCTCAAGTTAATGCTAGAAACATTGCAAAAGGCAGAGCAAAGGAACAAGGCTGTAGTTTATGTTAAATCAGCTCAGACTGGCATCAGGTGACTTGAATTAGTACACAAAGAGCGTATGAAACATATTCATTTTGTTAATAGAAATGCCTAGCTATATTAGCCTCTTTTTTGCTTATTATTCATAATATTTTTCTCTAATACAGAAAATCAGTTTTTATTTTTAAAATGCAATCAAATTATATTTCCTATTAAAACTTTAATATCAAAACAAATTAACCAATGCTGCAGATTACACATTAGTAATGTGGTTCTGACATAATTCATGCTCCTCTCGATCTGTTACGAACTATCACAGCACTAAAGCACAGCAGTTCATAACATATTCTTAAGGGGAAGTAAAATGCTTTTTTAAGGAAAAAAAAGTGAATTAGACAAGATACTCCAATAATAACAAAATCTGGTTGGGCCAAACCTTCAGATAAAAGTATTTTAAGATGAAAACAAGCCCAAATTGTTTCCTCCTCTACCAACCTGCTGAGATTGATGGGTTCCTCTTTTTTCAGCTGCAAAGATTGCCATTTCAGAGTGCGAACCACAGGACCAACAGGATGGCTGCAAGAAGTTGCGAGTCTCTATTCCGCAGCCGTGTCCACCACACCTGAAGCAACTCAAGCGTGGAAAATCCTATTAAACGAGGCTACCAAGGGAAAAACACTTGCACGTGCTTTTGTGCAGGAGGCCTGGTGAATTGATGTTTTTCCAGAGATAGCGCAGGAAAGCAGAGTCGGTGGCATCCTAGAATCTTTCAAGGTGACTAAGCACGAGCTGTCCATCACAGTCTCATCTCCTCCATCCCTTATGGAAGCAGTTGCTGGCTCACAGCTTGTCAAAGTTGGTGAAATAGTCCCCCACAGGTCCCAGTCCTGGGAGAGGCAGGTCATCCCTGCTCTGGAAGCTCTTAAGTTCACCTCAATTGTGCTGGCAAGTGCAGGTCACTTTGCTCAGCCGCGGCCTCAACCTCAGGTACCTGAAGTGGTTCCCACGCCACCAACAGGGGCTCAGATGGAGGCAGGAGCATCACTGCCAAAAAAAAAAAAAAAAAAAAAGGGCAAGAGAAACATGAATTTTCAGAATAAAAAAAGCAATTCAAGCAAATGGCTGCAGTAAGGGGAGGATAGGTCAAAGGCAAACCATGCAACCTGTTTCCAGTGATGAAAACATGAGCAAGGAAAGTTCTTTACCAGGTGGCCAAGAGGAGACAGCATTGTTTGGTTACATCCACAAGAAACGAAAGAAAGTGGGTTTCAGGCTGTCAGCGAGCCAGTTCTCTGCCCCATCAGAGTCCTGAATTGGGCAGAAGGGTAGAAGTTGGATCCAGGGATGGGGAATCTGGAAGTTGGCTCCTTGTTCAAGTGTATTCTCTCTGGGCGAGACTTGGGCCTTTACAACCCTGGTTTGCCAGGACGCTCTGCTGATCCACAAAGTCAAGATCAGATTTTCAGCCCCTTCTCCGCTCCAGATAGATGGCCTGCGTCTCCCAACCTGAACCATATGTGCTGTTAGTTACCAGTTGATGATTGTGATGCTAATTAAAACATACTAAGAGACACACTATAAACATGCACAGCACATGAAGGAAATTAGCCAAGTGAGCTTGTCTCTTTCATTGTGCTTTTATTATGATGCTCCTCGGATGATGTTTTTAAATGAATTTTGAATAGTTTTCTTAATTTGTTTTATTCTGCTTCATGGTAACAAAACTGCCAGAGCCCCACAGGAATGATTCGGAGAAGTGCAATATTATTGGAACATGTCTCCTGGTTTTCTTACTGCTTACTTATAATTAAGCTTTATTGAGGTGTAAAATGAATAACAATTTTAAAAAAAAAAAAAAAGTGTTTATTGATCCAGGTGCAAACTCACAGATACTCCAGAAAAACTTCCTTTTCCCTGACCTCAAAGAAACATTGCTGGTTTCTACCAACTCCCACGGGTTTCTTCTAAAGCACTAAGTCACCATCCTGCTCAGCCGTATACCCCAGCGGGGCGTCTCTTCAGAGCCACTTACCATTGCTCGCTGTACACAGATGAGCGGAGAGAGCATTGCTGCTGTTCTGCATGGAAGCGCACACGCACATTTGCTGCAGCTGCTTCCCGTAGCACAAAGAGCTGGG
Source organism: Gorsachius magnificus (assembly GCA_034008185.1). Taxonomy (NCBI): domain Eukaryota; kingdom Metazoa; phylum Chordata; class Aves; order Pelecaniformes; family Ardeidae; genus Gorsachius; species Gorsachius magnificus. The sequence goes on from CM067109.1 coordinate 4,211,165, forward strand.
TACCAACCATCACCTTTCCCTGCCCTTGGTGGGAATCGAGACCCTGCTGTGAAAAGCAGAGTAGGAACCGATACCTCCCCTATTGCTGCATTGGCTCCTTTAGGGGACTGTCATGATGCAGACGTCTGCCATAGGCGTAATTGTAATCAGAGGGTCAGGTTTAATGAGTGGGGGGAAAAAAATGGGATGGAAACAGAAAAAGGCAGTAGAGCTACCCAAAGTGAGAACGCTCTCATAGACCCTGATTTAGCCTGGTATTAGATTTGATGAAACCAGTTGCAGTCATACCTCCAACATCACCTTTAGTGCTTCACTGGTTCAGACTCTGCCTTCCCACTCTTGGCCTTTGGGAGCCTTTTGATTGGGGAATATTTGGCTGCACCATTCACAGAGGTGGCTGGGTTTGTCATTGTTGGGTTTGGTTTATTTGTTTGTTTGTTTGTTTTCCTTAAAAGGAAGCTTTTCTTGGCAGGCAAATAAAGCATGTCTGCACCTTCAGATGGATTTCCCAACCTGTAGCATAGTTCAAAGCTAAATCCCACAGTGGTCAGCAGGCTTTCTGCTCAATCTGGGATTTTAGCACTTACGGCACCCATTTTAGCACCATGCCGCTCCCCCAGAACATGGCACTAATGGATTACTGTGCATTACATCCCTCATTACTGCTTAAATATTTATCAGAACATTATGTATTTAGTGGCCAGGGGGAAAGAGACAATCCTGCCTTTTGCCATGCAAAAGAGTTAATTACAGACCCGGTAAATCTCCGTGACTTAAAAAAAAAAAAAGAAATTGATAAAACAGATACAGAGATTAACAGAAGAATGTGTTATTTACAGCTAAATAAATGTTCAGCTGCATAATCCTGATCTAGGATTTCCCCAAAGGAAAAACTATTAAAGTCAATATTTTACATGCACGGTCTACATTTATATAGCAGCAAAACAGAGAAGGTTGGGTTTTTACTGTCTGGAAACAAACAAGCAAAGATGGTTGCCCAGCTGAAGCAGCTTCCTAGCCTGGAGCTGGCATCCTTGGAAATATTTGGAGGAGTTTGTTAAGAGGAAATTCACTCTGGCCACAACCTGAGGGTGTCTGGGGCACTTGCAGCTCCACCTCACCCCGCTATCAGCAGGCCTCCGTCCATCCTTTTCAACGCTGTGGGTCCCAACTTTTTTTTTTTTTTTTTGCTCTATGCAACCATAAAAACCAAGCAAGCAAGATGTTTCCATGGGGCTCTATCATACTTATACTACCTAGCATTGCTGGAGACACAGAAAGGTACAGGTTCTAGAAGAAAAATTGAAAAACCACCCTCTAACATGAAACAAAGCAACCTCTGTTTGCACTTCAGCAGGACCTGGGGGTACTGGTTGACAGCCAGCTGAATATGAGCCAGCAGGGTGCCCAGGTGGCCAAGAAGGCCAATGGCATCCTGGCCTGTATCAGGAATAGTGTGGCCAGCAGGAGTAGGGAAGTGATCGTGCCCCTGTACTCGGTGCTGGTGAGGCCGCACCTCGAATTCTGTGTTCAGTTTTGGGCCCCTCACTACAAGAAAGATGTTGCCTTGCTGGAGCACGTCCAGAGGAAAGCCACAAAGCTGGGGAGGGGTCTGGAACACAAGTCTTACGAGGAGCAGCTGAGGGACCTGGGGTTGTTTAGTCTGGAGAAGAGGAGGCTGAGGGGAGACCTGATTGACCTCTACAACTGCCTGAGAGAAGGCTGTAGTGAGGTGGGGGTTGGTCTCTTCTCCCTGGTAATGGGTGATAAGATGAGGGGGAATGGTTTGAAGCTGCGCCAGGGCAGGTTTAGGCTAGATATAAGGAAAAACTTCTTCACCGAGAGGGTTGTCAGGCTCTGGAATGGGCTGCCCAGGGAGGTGGTGGAGTCTTCATCCCTGGAGGTATTTAAAAGAAGGGTAGATGAGGTGCTTAGGGACAGGGTTTAGTGGTGGGATGGCAGGGTTAGGTTAAAGGTTGGACTCGATGATCTTAAAGGTCTTTTCCAACCAAAGCGATTCTACGATTCTATGAAAGAATATCCCAATGCTAAGATGCTAACCGGTAGCCCACTGCCATCTCTTCTGTCACTGCAGTGATCCACATGATACACACATGTAACATGCTCATCACAGTAATGATGGGCTTATTCATAATTAAAAACCTTAAGTTTGGGTTCTTTAGCAGACAAAAGACACCAGAAAACCCAGTCGTTCATGGAATTCAGCCAATGTTTGTCTCATAAAATAAGTTCTTAAGGTAACTTATACTGGCACTGTGAAATATTGTTCATTATAACGGAGCAGCTGAGATAATGTTGTTTTCTAATTTCCCTTTCTCAGTCAGAAATTAAATAAAAAGTCATGTCTAAATTACAATACTGGATTGAACGCAGACAAGGACCCCATGCGGGGAGCTTATGATATATCCTTCCCACGTTTTATAGCCATTAAAAAAGATTATAGGATTTTTTTTTCCTTTTCTTTTAGGCCATTTACATTTGTTCTGAACTCTCACTGTGTTTTATTTGAAGCTCTTAAAAGTGCCAATGTACATAATAAGTCAATCAAGAAGTTAAATTAAGAAAAAAAACAAAAACATATTGACTTGTCTATACCAAACATGCACTTGGAAATCTGAACTCCGCCACCTAATGACTTACTGACTTTGCAATAAATATCACTGAGCAGGGATGGCTGGGTTGTTCTGCGCAGGGAAGCACATTTATAATCTGATTAAGAGTCCTTTTAATATATCTTAGCACAACCCCAATAATGTGGTGCTCTGAGGTCTTCCCCACCAACACAGCCATTAACATCTGCAGAAACGCTCTTTGGGGGCTGGAATCCTTCTAACAAGTGTTTCCAGCCTAAAAAAGCCTTCCCTTGTTGCTACTTGTCTCCGTAATTCCTGGTTTGCCCATGCCCATAGGGTCACAGGGCAGCTCACCACATTGCCAAATGCCTCCTCCATGCCACTAACTCCTCTGCATAGGGCTAAGCCCTAGTAGTTTAGCCTGCATGGCTTCCCAGCTACTTTCTCAGCCACCTGTCAGCCACCCACTACCTTGTGCCCAGAATTTCCCTACACCATGGCTCTCCTCCTCGGGCTGGCTGTCATCTCCTTCTGGGAGCACACACTACTTCGTTCCTCCCAGGTGTATTGAGTCAATCAAGGTCATCTTCTGCCATCGTTGTTCTGAGTCCATAAAAGATTTTGGACCCTGCAGAAACTGAGTTTCCTTCTTAAGCATGCAGGTCTGTTCTTTTTCTACAGCTTTTCAAAGCCAAATCTCTTCTCCCACGTTCAGTTTCAAGAGCATTTCACGTAGCCTTCTTCACTCTGGCAGCCCACCTCAGAGCTGGTAGCATCAAAGGGGCTTGAGGCAGGCTTCCCATGAGGCTTCATTAGCTGAAGGTGGGATTTATCTCACTTTCACACCTGAATGGCATCTCAGGCCAGACTAGTCAGCTGGGCTCTCTTGCAGTCAACAAAGAGAAAGAGGCAACTCCAGAGGCAGATTTACCTGACCAAATTGAATCCTCTATCTTAATAGATCACCTTACCTCTGGAAGCACCTCTTTCTTTCCATTGATTAGGAAGGCATCCTGTGCTGCTAGGTTAGTCTTGACCACCTGGCTTCAGAAATGGGGGCACCTGGCCCAAGTTTTCCAACATAACATGAAGGCACTCTTCTGTTGGAAGCGTGACTTCTTGGATCAACCATGTGGCATGGTAGCTGCAGAAAGCTCACATAACAAGTTACATCAGCAAGGCCAAGGCATTGGGAAAATTCTGGTTCAGGTCATTACACTGGTCTCTTACTGACAGCTCACATTAGAAACCTGATGCTTTCACTGGAATTTAACACCTTTTGCTTCCTACAGCTTGTCTACCCTTGTGAAACAATTGCCATGTTTTGCTCCAGAAGTGGCTGCATTCCAGTGGAAGGTGAAGTGTTCCTGCATGTGGATTCCTGGACCTTGTTCAATAAACATAAAACTTTAATATTGTATTTGGATTGCTGCAAATGGAAGGTGATGTGTTACCCTAATGCAATTACTGGGAACATAAGCCCACTCTATACCTTGGGGCTCAATTAATTAAGGAACATTAAATACAGTATAAGGTCTTCCTCCCAGCAGCACAAACACCTGCGCTTCATTGTACAACTTGTGCCTCTCCTAATAGCTACACAGACAGCTAAGGCCTCATCCAAAACCTATTAAAGTCCATGGAAAGATTCCCATTTACTTCAGTGTGGTTTGGATCAGACACCAAGGCGACATCGTGAGGATAATCAACCTGGAAAGGAAAGCACAACTAATTTGCAACTGGGAAAACTTGGAATGAGTAAATCAATTGAGCTCCAAGCCCTAGACATTGAGTCTCTCAGTACAGTGTGAACAAAAGATAGTAAAGGACTTTATGATGAAACTCCGGAGATGTTTTTCCTGTCTCTCACTGAAACATGATGGTCCCTAGCTCCAATACTGTTTAGTTTTGTTATTCTAAGCAGAAGATGCTTCAGTCTGCAAAGGAGGTTTTTATGCTAATCCTTCATAAACACACAGATTTTCAGTTCTCTAATTCCTCTGTCAACAGGTTTCAATACACAGTGGCAGTGGGAAAGATTAACTAACCTCGCTTTAAAAGACCATCAGACCAGCCAATGAGTTATCTGGTCATGACAACAAAAAATTACTGTCTGTGTCTGATTAAGGGTCAAGGAACAACCAGGATGGTACCAAAAGTGAGATCAATTCATTTTCTCTAGACTAGTCCCCCACAGTACTAACCTGTGGTGATACAACATACAGTGGACTATAAGCAAATACATTGTCCAAATTAATTCCTTGAGTCTTGTTCTTTAGCTTTTGTTTGCCACTAAATGAAAGCTATGAAACCAGCAAAAGCTCTAGATCACTGTATATCAAATAATCAAAACAGCAAGCCCATGAAGCTGGAGTGAGCTTCAGATCAAGGCACCCAGATTGAGGTACTTGTGTGTCTACATCTCAGCAAGGTATCCAGGCTCCCCCATGGGCAGACCCCCTCCAAAGCTCAGCCCAGTACATACCCCAATGATTGCATTGACTACAACGAGGGTGCTGACACCCAGGTCATGTATGGATACCTATATATAGGGGTCTTTATCTGGGCATGCTCTCACCTCTGCTTTGCCCTGTATGGTGCTTGGCCAGGAGAAAGCATGTTTGACTTCAAGGCACCAATATATTTCAAACTGAATGGGAGCTGTCGTGTTTTTCAGCAGCCCATAGGCTGACTCAGACTATTCGGTGGATACGGCATTTGGCTTTGCAAAGAGATGCTTTGCCCTCCGCCTCACCTGTGTTTATGCAGCAGCCTCCAACTGCAGCTGAGGACCTGGCCAAGAGCTACACCTTCTGTAGAAACATGAAGAAATGTCTGTTCTGAATAAATGTAGTTATATATGATGGCTTAATTCGCTCTTCTCATTATCATCTCCAAGACTTATGTCTGTACCTGGCTCAAGAAATAGAACAGAATCATTTTCATGCATTGTTACCCTGGTATTCACATCAGGTATTTAACACACTGGAATCAGAGGGTAAAAATATCCGATAATCTCTGGCAGCCTTAAGGAGCAATGTCAAATATGGACATTTTCTCCCTTACAGAATGTTTTAATAAAAGAAAAGAATGGGCACAAGAATTTTAATTCAGTTGAGCTATCCCTGTAGTCTGTCGTTGGAATACACCCTAAGTTTTGAGGGAAATTGTATTATTTCTCCAAGATAGCAGCTACAAAATATGGATTCCTATTGCTCCCCAGTGGCACAAACTTAAGAAGTCAAAATAGAAACTAAAACAGGAAACAAATGTCCTAGACACACAGTGAAATGGAGCAATGCAGGGTAGGAGGCTGTGGAAAATATTTAGCTCTGTGACCTTCCATCTCATTTATTTCAGTCCTACAAAATTAACTCTGCTCCTACTGAACTGAACCAGAGCTTAAAAGAAGGGAACAATTCTCACACATCTGTTTCAGTCATTATCATTTCCAGCTTTTGGTCTGATAATAAAGCTGGAAGAGACCAAGTCACAGGAGAGACTCCATCCAGCTTAGAGTGGTCACCTGAGGAGCAGGTCACACCTTCAGGGAATGTAACTGGTTGCCAGACCAAAGAAGAAGGCTTCCTTAGTGCTTTGCTGGTTGCAAAATGCTACTTTTGTGTTACATTGGTAAAATAAATCCTTCATCCAACAGCACAGAGACTGCTCTAATAGACCCGTGCATCTGAGTGTGAAGGAAAGGATCACATACAACCCACAGCAAACCCTGGAAAAATTGGAGTCCACTTGGGACACTTTCCTGGAGCTGGTTCATTACACATCCCTGCAGGAGGTCAGCCTGGAAAGGGGAGAAACCAACCTCTTTGTCCCCATTCCCTCCTCCACTCTGCCTTTCCTCCTTGCCTACCATCTCAGCCTCCCTTATTTATTTTTTTTTATTTCTTTGCCTATGTGTCATTTTGATCAGTGCCATAAAAATCCATGTGCTGGAAATCTTGCAGTTAATATGTGGGAACCAGAGCACTGTGGAAATAGCTTAGTCTTCTCTCACTTAGTGTCTATAATAATCGTGCATCTGAGCACCTGGAATTTGCTTGGATCCTTAGAAAAATATGGGAAAATTTCAATAAATAGAAGCCATTAAGATGTTCCTAGTGGGTAGTTAAATGGGTCTGCACAGGAGAGGACCACTGAGAAGAAAACAAGATGAAGTTTTCTGCACTTTGAATCTGTTTTTAAGGGCAAAATCTAAACCAAACTACCTACTTTAATATTACATTTTCACTAAGATATTTAATACTGAAGAAAACTATTTCTATTATCAACGCCTTTCTACAGGGAGAAATTGATATCTCATAGAGGCAGAAGTGTTGATGACCAGAGTAGACAATCTCTGGTGGCAACGCATCTGTAACCCAACAAAAGCACAAGGGCTATGCTACGTCATGACTCTTTAGTAATCGTCTCTTGTCCGTATATGCACGGGTGATAAAAATATAAAAGCAGGACCCTGAGATCCCATGACCTATACGGGTAGTAGATATGGTCCATCACAGAGAAGATTTTCACCACATAAATATTCACGGCAATCTGACAAGCTACCAAGACCTGAACAACCAAAACAGAGACATTTCCTTCTTTCTTTACAGTATGTTCCAATATATCTTTTAATTTCAGTGCCTTAACTTTCCCTGTCTGTCAAACCCAGCTTTGCTTTTTCATGTTGATTATTGTTTGCTCAGATTGCTCAGCCTCTTCTATATGGGAGCCATCTGCTGTTTATAAAGCTCCTTTACAGTCAAGTTTCCTGTAAAATACAACAGCTTTATTGGTCTTTTTGCTCTTCTTCAGAGGCCACTTCGGTTTTCGATCCTTTCGTTTTGTTTTGAGGTTTTTTGCATTAAAAATAAAGTCATTCAATTTTCCATGGACTGGTAGAATCATTTTTGCTGGAGGGAATATAAAAATCTCCATAATCGCAAAAGTTTTCATCAGTCTCTAAGAACAGGAATATCCTGGTGGCTATTTTGAATAGCCATCGAAAATTAGACACTTGGAACAGACACAATGAATATCACACTCAGTTAGAAAAATGTTTTTTTCTCTCAGGGAAGATACTGAATAAAGGGAAGAAAACTAGCCAAAGACTGGACTTGATTAATTAAAACATTTTCACTAATAACTGAGGGGAAAATTCACCTCTGAGGTGAAGAGCTTTTGTCTTAAATTTTATAAACTTTATAGGGAGAAGATTTCTGCACCTATCCCTTTTATTCATGAAATGTTTCGTTGGAACTAGTCCTAGTAAAAACTGATCTGTGTTGGGTACCAACTTGAGGGACTATCTCCCAGGCACCTGTTTAAAGAGCAAGAAATAAAGCTTATTTCCTTCTTAGCACTACGGTACCTGTCCTTTCTCCAGAAAACATCCAGTAATAAAAATTAATTTTTTTAAAGTACTTCCAAAAGTCCAAGCATCTGGAGGCAAAGTCGCATCTTAAAGAAAATCATATAAATGCCTATGTCAATACATAAAAATAACTGTTACAGCTCTAACTGCAGCAATATTTAACTAGTTTGTATGGACTTTTCAGCCATAAACACCACCCTTGCCTTATCATGTTTAAATCTGTCACGGATGTCAGATATTGCCTTCTTAAGTGGACTCAACTGTATTACAGGCTTCTGCGGTAATGCTGGGCTGAAGTGTATCTCCATTTTATGTTCTTAAATATTCATAAGAAGCTTTGCAACATTAATATCTTAGAAGGCTTACAAGAACACTTAAATAATGTGTCTTACCTCCCTTCGCCCCTCCCAAAATGTCCTGGTCTTTTCCAATTTGTGTAATGCATTGAGCCATTTTAATAATTGTTCAGGGATTTATTCCGTGGTTCTGCAGTTCGCTCATAGCCGGTGTAATTACTATCTCCGATGGTCTTATCGTGTGCTAATCCGGCTTGTTTTACCAGCAGAGGAGACAAGTTTTGAGCATAAGCATGAGACAGGGGTTTTGCCCTGGAATTACATTCTGTGAGCCCCCCACTGCCTCACGTCTGCATAAGAAAAAAAAAAAAAAAAAAGACCTCACTTTCAGCTGAAATATTATTTTTAACATGGGACAGCTGAAGGAAATTAGCCTTTCTGTGATTGTAAACAAAGTGGAAGTTTACCCATAGCCACATAAAATATTCTTTTCTTTAGGCCTTATTTAATCTAGCTGCTTTAAAGGATTTTTATCAGGTCATTACGGACAATGCACGTATTACATGCTTGCGCGTGTGCTCAGATCCGCTAGTGCAGGTGGAAGTCACAACCCTGTAACAAATCCTGCACCAGAAAAGGCCTGCATGGCATAAAGTTTGCTTTGAGATTTGGATTTAACAGAACTTTTTCCCAACTACATAACTGAACTCCCAGCTGCGGAGTGAGAACAACCCCCCTGAAGTTTTCTATGCACGCTTCTAGGAAAATACTAATTTTGTGGGAGAAATATTTACGCTATTCTTTTTAATGGATTCTACCCTATTTTTCTGACAATCTTGGAGGTCTTCTGCATAACAAAAGCCTGTTCCCACAAATTCTGCATTTCACCCGTGCACATTCCCTATACTATTCTAGCCAAACCTCCCTCTGAGCTTTCAAAATTAAGCACGAGGGCTATTCACCTAACACATCATGGCCTGAGTTTGCCATGATGAGCTTATAGGATGTTAAGACCCACTCTCTACTTCTGCTCGCTGATGTTACCAATCTGCTTCACGCCGAGGGGCGATATTTCAATGAAAAGCAATACAGAAAATATTTTCATCACAATTTTATCATCGTGCTGGTGTTCCAGGGAGCCCTCACTCTCATTCACCAGCTATGAGCAACAAATAACCCCGGCGAGTCGATGTACGTGAATGTGCCTCATCCCCTTATCTCTGCTTCTTGGTGGTGTTTAGATAAATGTAACTCAAGGCTACCATTTGCAATCCAGCCTCTCGCTGTGCTTATCCAGGCCAGTGTGAAAATGCATGCAGAGCCCCCTGCCTGCAATGGGATGGTGTAGATATATGGGGATCGAGGGGACGGATTGAGGGGATGGCTTGGAAGCGGTGAAAGCTGAGCTTGAAAAGGATTGGAGGTGAGTTGTGTGGCAAAGATGATAATTTCCTGCTTTTGGTGGTTTCTGTTGATTGGGATGCACGCTTTGGCCAGCTCTACTTAGTGTGGTTTGGATTAGGATTGCAAAAAGTTCACCAGATGTGAGCTAGAAGCTGCTGGTGCTGCAGGGCCCGAAATGCACTTTCGCAGCAGGGTAAGCCCGGGGTCAAGCTGGATCACACATCCAGCATCCCAGGGGACACCTCGGAAATGTTGTGGGTGCCCTGTGGGATAAGCAGAACTCATCTGCCTTCAGGACCCCATGGACATTAAATGCACTTTAAACAGGACATGTTCAGGCAGCGTCAATCAGAAAGCGCCGCGATGGGGATGATTCACTCTGGCAAAGAAGCAGCCCTCAAGAGCATGAGAAAGCAAACCCCATCCTCACCTGCACCGCATTTCTTATTGCAAGTCAGGGAAGAAAGATGCAGGTATTCCAGGTATCGTGGGTCACACCAGGCTCCCGTATTGGGGTGAGCAGCAACACCGTGCATGTTCCTCAGCGGGCGGAAGTGCTCCTGGCATTGCACCGGCTCTGTCTCCCCGTTCCTAGGGCAGACCATGACATGCTGCACACTCACACTTTCATATATTCCCATAAATAATACCAAGCTTCGAAAACAACGCTGTGCCGCAGGCAGAAACGGGGGGCACGAATCTCTATTTCCAAGGCAGCTGGAGCAGTTGATTGAAAAGCTCATACGACGTACTGCCACGACTCAAACTTTGGGGTGTTAAATCCAAATCTAAATAATCCTGCGTGTTTCTTCCTTGACTAAGCACCTGAGCACTAATTACATGCCTGGTTAATTCAGTAATGTACGTACATTTCTGGGCTCCCTCTGCTTGTATTGCTCTCTCTCCGCTTCGGGAGATTAATGAGGTGAAGAAACAGAAGATTGTTACAAACCTGCAGCTTGCCATACCTCCTAAGAAGATGATGGGAAATGCACCAAACATCATGTTATTTTGTTAACACTGCTGTGTACAGTATATAATTATAATTTAGCTGTTATATTTCTTGCCTATTAAAGTCGATAAGCAATGATCCAGGACTGCAATGAACAGCGCAGCTTCGTGGGACTGTTTTTGCTGTTGTGCTGTAATAAGGTAAAATACATTTGTGTATGTGAGATTTTCGGTAGAATCGTTCGTAGAGGGATAGCTTCTGAAAAGTATCTATTCTTGTGGGTTTACCATCTTCGGTTTCCTTGCCTTCTCTTTGCCTTTGGGACAATTGTTGCCTTTAAATTGCTGAATTTTGTAAGCATAAAGCCTTGGGCCTGATTCTTCATTTATCCATTTGCTTGAGAGTTTATGGGAATTTTGGATGTACAAGACATGCTGAATTGAACCCTATTTGATTCAGCAGGGGGGTACTCACTTAATGTGAGTACGCCCATGCTTGCTTATTCGATATATGCTTATGTGACGTGATGAGCTAGAGCCTAAATCTGCAGCCATAGTCTACATGTTGATGCCACTGGCATCGAGGAGAGGTAGAAACTGTGTGGAAACGCCTTGGGGTGTTACTTCAGAGGCCTGAATCCCAGCTAAGCTGACTCATTTAGGGCAGGGATGGTGCCCCTGTGCTGGGCACTGGGGAGGCCGCCCCTGGAATGCTGGGGTCAGGGTTGGGCCCCTCCCTCCCCGAAGGCCCTGGGGGGGCTGGAGCATGTCCAGAGAAGGGCAGCGGAGCTGGGGAGGGGTCTGGAGCCCCAGGCTGCTGGGGAGCAGCTGGGGGAGCTGGGGGGGTTCAGCCTGGAGCAGAGGAGGCTGAGGGGAGCCCTCATCGCTCCCTACAACTGCCTGAGAGGAGGGGGGAGCCGGGGGGGTCGGGCTCTCCCAGGGAAGGGGCGATGGGACGAGGGGAAATGGCCTCAAGTTGTGCCAGGGCAGGGTGAGGTTGGACACTGGGAAAAATGTCTTCCCTGGAAGGGTTGTCAAGCCCTGGAAGGGGCTGCCCAGGGAAGGAGTTGAGTCCCCATCCCTGGAGGTACTTAAAAGCCGGGCAGAGGAGGTGCTTAAGGACACGGTTTAGTGGTGGGATGGCAGGGTTAGGGGAATGGTTGGGCTTGGTGATCATAAAGGTCTTTTCCAACCTAAACAATTCTATGATTCTGATATGCAAAAAGAGCATATGATGATTCTTAAGCCTCAGTCTAGATTACTTTTCTTTCTCTGTTTTACCTGCTCTCTGTCTTTCTCTTCCACTTTTTTAAGAATGCTCCTATGAGCACAGCACTGATGCTGTCATTTATCAAAGTTTTATGCCTCTTAGTTTAGTGCTTGCACACTCATTATATTAAAGAAGAAAATAAGTCTAATGAGCCCAATTAATAATCCAAGTAAGCCCATTAACACCGAAACAGCCGAGAAGACACAGCAGTGTGGAAGGGAATGCTGTTTAAAGAAGCTCAAGGCAGCGATGTAGGCTAGTGTGCTGCCCAAAGACAGAAAAAACGTGCCCAGTCAATAGGATCTGCATAAACACTTAAGAGTGGGACTTAGCTGTTGAAATGCAGGTATTTGCTGCCACTTGAGATGCTCAGGTGTGTTCAAGGCACCTTCATGAGTGAAGGGGGAAGGTGGAAAACCTTTCTAATGACCCTCTTGTCAGAAGTGGAGTTTGCTCCCTTGCTCCCCTCTAATGGATGCTCAGAGGAATCTTGCCCAGTCCTTCTGCAAGTTTTTCTCACGTTTCAGGCACCCACTCAGAAACTATCAAATTTCTTCCACATCCAAACCAGAGCTGGAAATGGGAAGTTAACAGTGAATAAATATTGTAGGAGGATTCTTCGATTTGAATCTAGCCCATCCCAAAACGACATCTAAATGCATTTGATATTCAGTTCAAGTTCTGAGGGAAAGCAACAAGTAAGGTCTCAAAAACACTGATCATATGGTCCAGAAAATAGGGACTGAAGACTTCAATGTTTAAGACACAGGCTAAAAGCTGATGGCTCTTCAAACAAAAAAAAAAGTCGCATCAATTTTCACAAAATAGTACCTAAATATCTTCAAAATATTTACCAGGCTTTTCAAAACTCCCTGCCCCTTCCTTCTCTTATTAAACGTTCAAATGGCCTAAATCTCTCTTCCATGTCCCAATGAAAATATGCTTACCTATACACATGCACGCACAAATGTACATATATTTACATGGCTGTGGATAAAAATTCATCCTCTCTCTAAACACTCAAGATTGCTTTTTCTTCCTTTCCACTCTAAAATTTAGGGAAGAAGCCTCTCTGCCGTACAGTGCACCAGAAAACAACCCGACTATAACCCTGCAGCATTTCCCTCGTGTAACCCAACCCCTTGGTGGGAGTGGAGAAGAGCTATCAACTCCCTTTGATTAACAGGGTGGGTATGCTTGACATTCACTTACCAGAATAAGGAAGATAACTTTGTAGACCACATTAATGGGGATCTACCTCTCTTGCTCATTGATGACATTGAGCCTAACCATGTGGTGTTTCAGGAGCAAAGTAATTCCATCGGCTGCCTTTGATTACATCATAAATTGACACCTTGCCAAGATATAAAAACATGGTTTTAGTCTGTGGAGGCCAGGGCACTTCAGATGATGCCCTCTCTCATTTGCTGGATCTTGTGCCACAACAGAGCTATAGATCACATCTGTAATCCTGTGGAGTTCATTATCTCCTAATGCTATTTGCTTTTTTAGATCATTAGAACGAAACTTGACCTGACCTGTGAACTATGAAATTGATTGTTGCCTTTAAATGGTCAACAGCCCATTTTCTAATCGATATACCGAATAATTTTATACATATTTAAATTATATATAACTTTAATGCTTGTTAAATTTATCTGCCACTTTCCTTCTATAGTTTATTTTGCATGCCTCTGAAACATGGATGGTGCTTTTACTACTTGGTGGTACCATTTAGAAAAAGAGGATGAAGAAGGAGGAAGACACAAAGCCTGGCCTGAAACAAAATCTGAGCCACTGAACAAGTGTGATTCTGCTCTGAGGACTTTTAAAACATCCTAGGTTGGGCTGTGGTTTCAGATTAAAACATTCCCTGATGGCTGGAAAAAAAAAAACCAGAACACAGTTTTTCTGTAATCATTCAAGTTTGAATAGAGTTTGTGGTGAGTGAGGGGCTTCTTTTCCCTGCCCATTGCTTTGCAGGATGAAAACCAGTAAGAAATGAAGGAAGATGTTGAGGTATGCTCATGATGACAGTGGATTGAGCACGAAAGAAGGTTTCTGTGGTTAGTAAGGTTATTGCTGGTGCTGGGGAAGCACTGTTTAATGGTTTGGGTCTACTGGGGGTTTGTACAAGATTATAAAGGGACAGGAAATACGGTCTCTGGCCACCTTACAGATCACTTAACTTTTAAGTAGATATAATAACCTTGCTTATGCTCTGACGATTTTAGGAAGTTCTCCTCTGGGCATCCTTTGGCATCCTGCCTTTGCTGTATCTTCCAAAGTAACTTGCTGTTGTCATGCACAAACTCATGTGGAGTCCCACTGACAGCCTCGTTGCCCTGCCTGTTCAACCACTTAGTGAAACAGTCTTTGGTTGCTTGCAAATTCAGAAAAGGGGAAAGAAAAAAGGGGTCTCCCACCCCAAACTGCTTCTTCTTTTGACCCAATCTGTCCAGTTCTCTCAACATCTCTGTATCATCAGGGAAAATTCACCCTGGTGTCCCAAAGGTTCCGGTTTGGGAAGGAAGAAAACTCAGGTACTCACAGCTTTAAGTTTTATCCATGTGGGAGAGGGAGATGAATGAGTAAAATCCATAAAGTCTATTTATTCTGTGGGAGATGAGACCTGTCAGCACCAACACAGCGTTCAGAGACAGGGTGGGTGTTGTGATAATGCAGTTACTCAAGGGTTTAAAACTTTTGGTTTCATGATATTGGACATGTCTCTTCATCACCTTCACCTTCTCCAGTCGACAACAGGAATATTATATATATCCCTGTTAAAGGCCTCTAAGGATGAAGTAGTTAACTTTAGTAACTCATTTAAAGAGGAAAAGCAGTACATGCTACTGCAAATGACAATTAATGATGCACAAAATGATTCTTCAGTGGAAGAGTCATTTCCTACCACTTGACAAGCCAATCCCTCTTGTAATGTGTGGTGGTTTTTGAACTGTTCAAACAGATTTTTAAAAAAACTTAGGCAAAAAAGGAAACAACCTCCTGTCTTCCCAAAATCACGGCCTTACTCAGGCAATCACAGCACGACTTTCACCCAAACGAGTTGTTGGAGGAAAGAGTGGGAGAAGTGGCTTATTCTACCCCCTGGCCTGCATTCGCTGGGCTTGCAGAACGAGCAAGGTATGAACTTTCCACTAAGGATCCAGCCAATGCCACTGCACGCAACAGCATCTCTCCGACCCAAGGCACCTCCGAAATGTCTCCTGGCCTTTCTCTGCGCCTCTTCAGAGGTCTGCCCTGAGAAAGGAATAAAAAACAAATGAATAAAATTAGAAACAAGCAAACAGCCAGAGAAGAAAATAAACCTCCAACCCCCTGGAATGGCTTCCCTGGATTATTACTAGGCAGGCAGGACTTAATCTTCTAGATGTTCTCGTTTTTGAGAGTAAAAAGGCATTTGGCACTTATCTGAAATTAAAATGGTGAGTAGTGAAAGTCCTTGCAGGTACAGGGGACTCATCTGCATATGCATCTGCTTTGTTTCTGCTATCAGCCCCTTCCGCTTGCTTGGCGATGAGCAGGGACCGCTTGGGAAGGGCGGGGAGCAGGGGGGCAGTAGCTTTTGCTGTGATACGATACCTGCCACTGCTGCAGCCAGGAAACAGGACCTTTTAATACATGGCCATTTTTACTTATATTCCGGGTTTATCAAAGCAATGGGGCATGCGATAGGCTGGTAAATAATTAATTTGTTTCCCAAAGACGCCCAGTGGAAGAGATGACAAGCCCTGCCATTTATACTTTTATGAAACGCCAGATGAAGTGAAGGCGTCAGCGCGAGGGCAAGATGCTGGGAACATGGTGAATTAGAGAATATCTTTCCTTCAGTAAGACAAATTTGTGTTGGGTAACCATGCTTTGCTGGGGAAGCCAATTGGAAAAGAGTGATAGAGGCCCAGCTACCGAAGTTCATCAAAGTCATCTGTTTCAGGTAAGCTCATTTTTCACCAGCCAAGGGGATATTTACCTGGAGTACACCTGTAAGGTACAGCCGACAGATAGAATGGTACAGTGCTTTATTATATTTCACACCCTGATGATTCAATATGATAGAAAAGAGGGAAACAAAAAGGGAGACCTGCAAAAAAAAAATAAGTCGTCTCTTCTCTTTGCAGCGTATTTGTTGCAAACCATGACTGCAGTGCTTAGGTAAACCGGAGGAAAGTGAGCAATGGTTTGCAGTGAATTATGCTCCTGTGTGAGTATTTAGCTCAAAATGACCTTCCTTTCTTCTCCTTTCCTTTTTGCAAGTGATGTCCCAGATTTCCGTAGTGAGACAACCTTACGTTATATATATCATTAAGCACATCACCCCAGCCTGTCACCCTGGATGGCAGCAAGAGCTGACTCTTCCCATTGGCTTCCCAGGGAGCTCTGAGCTCCTGCTGGGAGAGCACAGATGCCTTCAGCTGGGCAAATAGCTGGAAAAACAGACCACCTCCAAATTCACCTGTCTTTACAGCCAACCCTACAGCTACCTCCTGTCCAAGTACACAACCCTGCTTGCAGGCCGTCTCCCAAGGTCCTTCCAAGGCCATCGTGTTGGAGAGTCATCGCTTTGCTGTGCTGCAGACAACCTGACCTACCAAAGTTCAAGTGAGAGGCTGAACACGACTTCTACAAGATTGGGAAATACCGTGATTTCACCTGAGCTTTCAAATCTGAGTCTTACAGTCCCCGAGAGCCTAACCATAGCTGTGCCTTGGAAAATAAGGACTTTCAGTGGGTAGTTTCAGGTACTTGGTGGGGGACATGGGGTTTTGGAGATGGGAAGTTTGCCATTTATTACCACTGTTTCCCCTCAAAAGGAAATGGGCATTTCTCTCAGCTCCTGGGAAAGAGTGTGGCCAAAGCCTTTCTTGTTTGGAGAACACAGCCCAAATTTGATGTACAATTTCTTATATATCTGTGCTTCCCAACAGCCAAATATCTTTTTTTTCTGGAAAAGAAGTTCATCTCTAGCATAGAAAGTTTGGCTCAGAGGTCAAAGTGTTACAGATATTTACAGATATTGCCACTACCATTTATCTGTAAGATGGCAAAGCTGAGCTGAAAGAAATATTTTAAACAAATTTGTAGTTCTTAGAGAAATTATTGTCACAGACAACATGTAGAACTTTCTGGTGTCTGATACTACCTTCAGCAATAAATCAGGGTTTTAAACTAAAACAGGGTAGGTTTAGACTGGATATAAGGAAGAAATTCTTTACAATGAAGGTGGTGAAACACTGGAACGGGTTGCCCAGAGAGGTGGTGGAGGCCCCATCCCTGGGAACATTCAACACCAGGTTGGACAGGGCTCTGAGCAACCTGATCTGGTTGAAGGTGTCCCTGCGCATTGCAGGGGGGTTGGACTAGATGGCCTCTAAAGATCCCTTCCAACCTAAAACTTTCTACAATTCTATTATTTCAAGTGTCTGAGCACCTGCGGGTGGTCTGGGGGCAATGGTATGTCAAAACAAGCAGGACCTATGTGCCACGTAGAGCCTTGAGAAAAAGGGGGTTGGGGTGTTTTTTATGTACTTACTCTTCTGCACAGCTGTAACCACTAGCATTTGGCCCAGGACCAGATTTCAGCCTTGGGGCCACAGCCAAAAGGTCGCATTAGCCAACACTTTGCCAGGCAGGGTCATACCATAGAATCATAGAATCCTAGGTTGGAAGGGACCTCAAGAATCATCTAGTCCAGAATTCCAGAAAGGATAACATCTGGACATGTCAGCCCACATCCTGCCAGAGCTAAAAGCTACCTGGCTGAATCCATCCAAATAGTGATGCCTCATTTTAGTCCAAACCTACACTGAGAGTCACTGCTGCTGAATATGGGACTTTGTTGCCCAAGAGTGATGTTTGTGGAGGGCAGCAGATACTAACAGGGAAGAAAGATGATGATGTAAAGGGGACATGGGCTGTACACTTGGTGGCACCACTGAAAACCTCTACTGAAGATGGTGCAATTGTGGCAACATTTGCCCCAAAACGTGTGAAGTAACTAAAAAGGCAAGTTTAAATGCATAAAAGTCCAGATCTGAAGGACTCTTTCTCTAGGGTCTGAGCATCCCTGGCTTCCAGATGGATTAAAGAGCATTTGAGACTGTCTAGGGAATATCCTTCTACTTTAGATATGCTCTGCTATGTTTTGTCCTTATAGAGGAGGTGGTTTCTCCTAACCTCTAAGGTATGCCTGTTTCTGTTTCTTTTAGGAAAAAGAATCCTTCAATAAATTAACATGCCCTTACAATGATAATATGGACTATAAAAATTATTGTGATTCATATCAGGACACATAATGATTTAACTAATCAGTCATTAATTAAACAGGTTTTTACCTGCGGGGCTGCAAGAGTTTAATAATTTAAGCTGACTAAATGTTAGTACTACCCAGGCATAATTAGAGCTGTGGGGAAAGTTTCACAAATACAGCAAAGCTGGCTACATTTCATGCTATTTACTGAGCGTAGGCAGCAGCCTGCCTGCAGAGCAGACTTCTCACATCTAAATGAGCAAGTCGCCAGCACAGAATGACCAGGAGGGGCCTAGGTTTAGGATGTTGGCAAGCCTAAATTATAAAAGAGTCCCTGCTCCCGCAACAGCTTGAATATACTCTTGGTACATACGATCAACCTCGGTGCAGAAGCTGTTACAGGATTGACCCCTTTATTACGAGTTTCTGTGTTGAGCACATCCTTGCGCAGGTCTTAGGACATCGGGGTTCGGTGGAGCAGTTTGTGTTAACAAAACTGTGGTGCTTGTCTTGCAAGAATGGAGACGAGCTTCAAGAGCCTGGAGTCTTCATTCTGGGACCTTCATGGCCACATTCTGTTCCACCTCTGAGTCCCATTTCACTTACCTATAGACTGGTAACAGTAGTCTCTGCCTCTTTTGGGATGCCTGCTTGCTGCACTCATGCACCAAAAATGTTTTGTAAGCAGTATGATTTTATTAATTAGGGGCTACAAGTCTGTCTTTGAGCATTAGAAGCCTGTAGTCGTCCAGTGGAGAAGAAAACACCCGGAGGAGATCACAGGTTCACACACAGGCCTATGATTTCTGAATCCAGCTCCTCTCCTGTTGGTAACAGCAAGGTAGAGATGCCCGTGTATTTAATATTCAGCATCTAGAAGAGAAATGCTTTGGTCAAAGCAACATCGAGGAGGAGGAATTCTTTGTTCTATGAAAGGTTAATGCACCTGGGTAGCAGCCGAGAGCGTTTGCATGCAGAGAGATCATTAATCCATTCAGTAATAATTTGTGAAATAAAAATCAATCTTGGAAAGGAGGCAAAGCCTCTAGTTCCAAAGTAATGGACTGCCTTTTGCTCTGCATCTTGTTAAGCAAGACCCAAATACATAATGGGCTCAATTTCCATGCAAGGCTTCTCTGCAACTCAGAAAAACTAATAGCAACCCTAAACAAAATATATCCATATCCTGCTGCCTTTCAGGGCCTGGCAATTGCAGCTCAATTAACACAGCAGTCCCGGCCATGGCAGGATGTTTTTAAATGGCAAAAGCTGCAATATTTGTTCCAGGTAAGTGGAGCTCCTTGGGCTGGTGGACCAGACCCAAAGACATGCTTGGCACCATCAGCTCTTGGTGAAAGCACCCGATGGACACGGCTGACACCCTCAAGGCAGGAGATTTAAGGGCGCTCAGAAGCAGCCCAGCTCTGCTCCACTTGGAAGGTGGAAAGGAGCATTGAGAGGGCTGCAAGATGCCCCACGGAGATATTGCCAGAGCCCCAGACGGTCTCATCCATGGCTGCTTCTGCTCTGGCTTACTTAAGAGGGAAACAACCTGGGACCAAACACAACAACCAAAGTGTCGTGGTTTAACCCCGGCTGGCAACTCAGCCCGACCCAGCCACTCGCTCACTCCCCCCACAATGGTGTGTGGGAGAGAATCAGAAGAGTAAAAGTGAGAAAGCTCGTGGGTTGAGATAAAGACAGTTTAATAGGGAAAGCAAAAGCCGTGCACGCAAGCAAAGCAAAGCAAGGAATCCATTCCCCACTTCCCATGGGCAGGCGGGGGCTCAGCCATCCCCAGGACAGCAGGGCTCCATCACGCATGATGGTGACTTGGGAGGACAAACACCATGGCTCCAAACATTCCCCTCCTTCCTTCTTCTTCCCCCAGCTTTATGTGCTGAGCATGACATCATACGATCTGGAATAGCCCTTTGGTCAGTTGGGGTCAGCTGTCCTGGCTGTGTCCCCTCCCAGCTTCTTGTGCCCCTGGCAGGGCTGAGAGCTGAGAAGTCCTTGGCCAATCTGAGCACTACCCAGCAACAACCAAAACATCACGGTGTTATCAACATTCTTCTAGTACTAAATCCAAAACACAGCACCATGCCAGCTACTAGGAAGAAAACTAACTCTGTCCCAGCTGAAACCAGGATGCAAAGAGCACTTGATGCCTCTGCCTCAGGCAAGGCTTGGTCAAAACGCTGCAGAAATCCATGGTACATCCCTATGGGTAAATAAAAGATGAGAGACAACTGGAAGGGAAATGTGGGCTTACTTACATAGCAGAGAATTCTTTAAAATAATACGTTTCTTTGAAAAACAGACCCACAAGCTCCTCTATAGAGGAGTAATAGGGCCAGATTCACCCCTTGGTTCGACACACAATGAAATACCTTTTTGCTTTCATCCTACTCATGTGAGTTAAGGTGATATCAAAGCTGCTGTACTGTAGGCATCTGGTTTCTGCCAGGATCCCAAAAAGGAAAACCATGCATTATCACTTGCTCCTCAGGTTAAAATCTGTCCCTTTTGCCATTTCCCTACCTCCCAGGGGCTTTAATTTGAATTCTCTGCTTGGGGTGGACAGATTTCCTGGACACCAGCACTGGCACAGATTCCACAAGCTCTGCAGCATCAGATCCAGCTGATTTCGGGGAGAGGGCAGACGCACTGCCAGGCTACAACCCAGCCCCGAGTGAGGAGGTGTCACTCTGTAATACTGACAAAGTACAAAATCCACTCCCAATAATCCTCTTAAGTCAGAACAGAAAATAACTGGTGTGATTGATAACCCGAAGACAATCAATGTGTTTAGGATTTAGGGAAGGTACCATACATACAGAATATTTCCAGAAAGAACTACAGAGTGTAAAGGACTGCTTTCTCTGGGGTTTTTCCCCTTTTGGTATACTAAAAGACGGGGAAAATAACAATTATAACCTGAAAACGCGCTAAAATCAGTGACAGTTTTACCACTTATTTGAATCGGTTTTCAGTCAGGTTTTTTAAGGAACACAACAGAATTATCAATTAACAGCGGAATAATCATTACAAGTAAACAAAGACAATAAGGAATAAATTAGAGCAACACTGGAAATCGATATCATTCAAAGGCAGAAAATAAGTTGAGTTCAGTTTGGGGATAAGAGATTCAGCAAAATTAATGCAAAGGAATGGGTTTGGGCTTTTCCACCGGGTTTCAGGTGGTAACAAGCTGTAAAACCATATGTGCCCTCAATGGACACAGGTGCCCCCAACCTGTCAGCTCTCCATTTGTGCCCTGCAAAGTGTGACTCCCTCGCGGTGTTGTTTGCACATCAACCTGAGAGACTGGATATCTGATTCCCAATTTAATTAACGGGGAACCAACATCCCAGGCTCCTCTCTCAGGTTGTAGAGGTGCTTTATCAGATGAGGCTCCAAAGGAGAGAAGGATACAGAGGCAGATATACAGCTACAGATATAGCTGTAAAAATCTAAAGTGTCTGGCAACACTGGTGGAATTTCTTTCTTTCCTTTGTGCTTTGGAAATAACATGTGGTCTCACATGGTAGAGATGTATTGCAACAGAGCCACAAGGTTTTTTCAGCCTTACCAAGAGAAATTTTTTCTCTGAGAGCACACAAAGCATTGGAGTTATGTTAACAACAATTTCATAATCCAGATTCCTAAAAAGTTTGAAATAAAAAAGTCCTTGCATTTTTACTTTCCCAGCTTTCAAGCTATCCCTTGGGATTCCCTCCACTGCCAGAGTTGGCTTTGATACAAACACCTCATATAAAACACCAAGCAAAATATGTGTTAAACCAGAAAAAAAAAAACCGTTAAGCAGTAAAGGCACCTCAATATACCTTTTAAAGAAGTGACACAAAGTCTATTCTGAAACTTTTGGACTCATTTTAGCCTCCCAGCAGTTGGTTTGTGTCACATCTCTTCCTCCAGCCGAGGCTGTCCAGTGACAATGTTTTGCTGTGACTCCTCCAAGATTCAGCCAGAGCAAGGAGAGAAAAATATCATAGAATCATAGAATGTTTTGGGTTGGGACGAACTCCTAGAGGTCACCCAGCCCAACCCCCTGCAGGAGCAGGGACACCTTGAACCACATCAGGTTGCTCACAGCCCCGTCCAACCTGGCCTGGAATGGTCCCAGGGATGGGGCCTCCACCCCCTCGCTGGGCAACCCCTGCCAGGGTTTCACCACCCTCACTGGAAAAATTTCTTCCTTAGATCTAGTCTAAACCTCCCCTGCTTCAGTTTAAAACCATCCCCCCTTGTTCTGTCACAGCTGGCCCTACTAAAAACATTGTCCCCCCCTTTCCTCTGGGCCTCCTTGAAGCCCTGACCGGCCGCACTCAGCCCTGCCCGCAGCCTCCTCTTCTCCAGGCCGAACACCCCCAACTCTCCCAGCCTGGCCTCATAGCAGAGGGGCTCCAGCCCTCGGATCATTTTAGTAGCCCTCCTCTGGCCCCGTTCCAACAGTTCCATGTCCTCCTTGTGCTGAGGGCTCCAGAGCTGGATGCAGGGCTCCAGGGGAGGTCTCCCCAGAGCAGAGCAGAGGGGCAGAATTCCCTCCCTCACCACTGGCCATGCTTCTCTTGATGTAGCCCAGGGTAGGGTTGGCCTTCTGGGCTGCCAGCGCACATTGCTGGGTCATGTCCAGCTTTATCCCACTAGAAATGCCAGGTTTGCAGAATGATCTGCCTAATCGTACATGTTAAGATGCTTCCCACTTTCTGGCTCATTTTTTAAATCATTCTTGGAAGACAAAGAAGTCCTCTGGTAAGCGAATAACCTTGTTCTTAAGCCTGAGGGCAGCTGTCTGCTTGCAAACCCTGTATCTTCAGTGTACTGGGCTCCAAGGGTATCCCAGACCACTGTTGGGCAAAAAAGGGGTATTTTTCACTTTCTCTTACACAGTGGGATAAACCTGAGATGGTTGGCAGGCAAAAGGGGAGGGCTGGCCCTTCTGATGTTACACACTTGGCTCCACATCTCAACTTTAGGTCACTTAACAGACACGGAAATATTTTTCCCCCCAAAGGACAAAACACTAGGGTATTGTTTGGTTGGGTTTCATCTCTTGCATGGGACATGACCCAGTTGACTTGGCAGCGATTACCAATTTCAAGAGCCTCCTGTGTCTGAAGAGGCTGGGCAGTGGTCCCAGGGATGTCCCTGCCTGAGGGAGCATGAGAGCCCCAGCATGGCAGCCAGGGGCAAATCTCTATATAATATATATATGAATTTATTTTTTTTAGCATAACTACTGCACTCATAATTCTTCACACTAATCCCTTTCCTGGCACAAATCTTCTATCTCAATCTTCCTATTTTTCCTCTGTCCAAATCTTGACATCCATTAAATTCTCAGTGTGCCCAAAGCTTACCAATACGGCACATTGCTTTATCCAGTGGCGTCAGTCCATCAATAAAGCTCAGCTGCCGAGTTTGTCTGCTTTCCCGCATTTTCAGATTACTGTAAATTATGTGGATGCTGGAGCCAGAGATGCTGATGTACCGGCGCCAGGCCCTGGGGTCTGCAGTTGGACACCCTGTCCTCCAGCAGCATCAGGGATGGGGCAGGATTGAGGCTTTCCCATCATTTCCATGGAATCACAAAGCCACCACCAGCAAAAAAAGTGGTCTCCGCTACAGCTCAGCCCAGCTGGGAGGGAATGCAAACATAAATGGCATCTTTCTCCTTGGCTGTGGCTTTCCACTCATCTTCTCTCTCTTTTCTCACTCCAGAATGAATGTACAATTAAAATACAATCAATCTGCGTGACATTTCCAAAGTGTGCAGTCAGTGTACTGGCTTCTCTTTTAGCCTTGGCGAGAGCCCAAATTTCTCAGAAAAATAAGCTCTCGACTTTCCCCTCAGAGAAACTCAAGATTAAAGGTTGTCAAGTGGGGACAAATCAAGCATCAAATTTGTTGTCAACAAATTAATGTGCTGAAGAGACTTCTCTGAGTGACTCTTTTCCGATTTAGCAATAAGTGGAGATGGTTAATTCTAATGGTAGCCAATGATTTGCATTCAATAGCCCTGTGTAATGTGGGCAAACACACTTTTTTAATAGAGGTGACTTATTACAACTTCCTTTATCAAAAAATAAGGGGAGTAAGAAACCTATTCAATGAAAAGCCTCGTGTTTGTGCTAAGAGAAAAAAAAAGGTGTTCCCAGTTTATTTTATTTGTCATCTCAACACAGACAGGAAGAAAAATATTAATATTTAAGACTACCTCTAGCAATTGTGTGTTTTGTTTTTCTATTTATACACCCTCAAGGTGCATAGAGGGTTATAGCAATGCCTCAGGTCACACTCATAATAACAGGAACCTCACTTTTTTTTCCCCCGTCTCCCTTTAAAACAACTCTATTAGTACTGCGCAAGCTACCTTAAGCAGCATCTGACATATACAAACTGTTGCCTGTAGGTTGCCTGTTTGTTTGATTTTCTGCAGTGTGAAGGTTGAGTTGAGTCATTTTGCACCCAATTACTTTGCAGTAAATTTGTCGGATGATTCTTGTCGTGCCGTATTGATCCAACGTGTCACCTTGAACTTGTTTATTGACACATCAAATTCCAAAGGCAGCCCTGTTCAATTTACCACTTCCCAATTATGGCATTTATATGATGTCACTGAAGCTTCTTGTCACGTTCAGATGAGGCCATTTTCCCCCCTCCACCACCAATCACCTGAGCAGCGGTTGCCATTTTTCTCTGACCTTTCCCGAGACAGATGGTGGTTCATAAAATACATCATTAGCACACATGTCATTTTATCTTGCCTGGATTTTTTAAGTGAAAGGTACTTTGTTCAACAAAAGATTTTTCAATTTCTTCCTCGACGACGGTGCTGCTAAATAGGAATTTTTTCAAGAGCGCTAGAGAAGGGGATTCATCCCCAATGGCTTCAACGAGGGATCCACAACACATCGCCAGGAAAGCTTCATCCGGTGCCCAACAGAGGATCTGCATCCCCGGATGGTCACGGGAGCTGCAAACATCCAAACAGCTCAGGATCCAGCCCCATACTGTGACGCACAAACCGTACATGGGACCTTGATGTGATGTTCACCACAGGAGGTGGCGTGGTGCTTTGCTGACAGTCAGAGATGAGCACACAGAAGCAACGGCTGTTTCCTTCGCAAAGTTGCTCAGGAGTTGTGTGTGCGCTACCCTGAGTTTACTGATGCCAAAGATGTTGAAAACAGCATCTTTTTTTACCCCGAGGTGTCCTGTTTCTTTTCTTTCGGACAGTCCGTTTGGTTTTTTAATAACTCAGGAGCTGCGCAGGGTGGGTGCAGGAAGAGCATTTGAAAGTGCTGCTGGTGGTGGTTGTCTCTTAAACCATGATAATATTTGATGCCAATAACTAAAACTATTAGCTGGCCAACTTTGTCCCTTTGAATTGATTCAGCAGTACGCTAAAGCTTAGCTTTCTATTGGGGCATATGCTTCACTCCCACTATTTGAATTTAAGAAGCCTATGTAGTTTCCAAGGTGAGGACCTATGAGCTCATGCACAATAAAAGTGCCCCTCCCAGGGCAGAAACTCCAAGGTAACCCAGAAGACAATCTGGACCAAGACAGGTTTTGTTGTTTGAGGCTCCCTAGGGCTGAGGTCAGTGTTAAAGACAAAGAGAAGAGACGTGCACTCTTCCACTGCATGATTTATCACTTGCCAAAATGTGCTCAAGAAAAAAGGCAGGGGAGGGGGGAGAAAAGCAACCACAGCAGAAGAAAAGATTATCTTCTTGGCAGTTCCTCAGTTATGATGCCAGTGGTGTTTTAAAGTAGTTGGAACAAAAACATTTCCGAATCCAATTTCATTAAATATAATTTCGCCTTCTTGCTTGATGCTCACTGTTTTACTTCCCCATTTCCCTGACAGAGGACGTGATCATTTCTGCATCACCAGAACTCAGAAAACAGCAAACAGCATCTCTCTAAATTCCTGAACACCCTGTCTCGTCTCACCACAGTCTCGCATCCCAAGTTCACATTGCTGCTGCCTTTCCACCCCAACCAGCGATGCTGTGGTGGTCTGGCATGGGAGAGAGGAGCCTGCCTACACAGGGAGGAAAATTAAGTCAGCAAATGCTCTCAGGTGGAGACCTTGAATGTCAGGTGTCAGCCAGGAGCCAGCTCCTGATTTATAAACCCCACAGGAAGCGTTATGGGTGGATGCTGGGCACCTCCCTGTGCTCACTCAGGCGAGGCAGCACTGCTGTCAGATCTTACCAGGTGGCGAGGCAGCGAGACGGCTTCTTCTTTCCTTTGTGTCACTGGCAGCTCTTGGATGTTGCTCCCATCTCGGAGCTGTTGCCCAAGTCTAAGTTACTGCTTTTGCAATTTATTGTTCTGGTCTCTCCAGCACATATTATGGCCTCAAGTTGTGCCAGGGCAGGGTTAGGTTGGACACTGGGAACAATTCCTTCCCCAAAGGGCTGTCAGGCCCTGGAAGGGGCTGCCCAGGGAAGGGGTCGAGTCCCCATCCCTGGGGGGATTTAAAAGTCAGGCAGCCAAGGTGCTTAGGGCCAGGGTTTAGTGGTGGGATGTCAGGGTTAGGGGAACGGTGGGGCTTGGTGATCTTAAAGGTCTTTTCCAACCTAAACGATTTTACAAGACTGGGACTCACTCTCTCTTCCCCAAAGAAATTACCTACGCCCCTCCTCCAGCTTGCTCAGTCTATCTTCTTGTGCGCAGCTGCCAGTCTCTTCTGCTTCTGTTATTCAGGGAAGCCACAGTCAGTCTGAATGCTAGTTTCCTTTTCCAAAGATCTTCGCAACATAAGACACTCAAAATAACTCCAGTTCCTAGCCCTGAAAAGAACCAAAGTCTGCGAGTCTGCTGGGCATTTTTGGTTTGCCGAAGATCTGCCGTACACACACCCAGATGTTGTGACACAGTGGTGGCTGTGGCACAGCCAGATGTTTGCTTGTGGTTTGCAATCCGACTTGGGACCATCGCCGCCTTCTCTACCAGGGGCTTCAAAGATATTCCCCTGCATGTGAGAGGCTGGAGCCAGGAGGGTAATATCTCAGTTTCTAAAGCAGGGAGTAGAGAGAAGGAGAGGCCACTCCTGAGACATCACAGGACAGGAAGGTCTTCTGTACCAAAAAACCTCCTAACAGACAACAGGAATATAAAGCCGGGGACATTTCCAAGCCCAGCAGGATGCGCTGGTTTGCCCTGCTTGCTCTGATAATTACTGATGGTTCATCAGGTCAACCTTGAAGTCTCCAATACCTGTGCAGGATTTTCACACAATCTGTATTTTGCCAGACAGTGTGGGTTTGGCAGTCTTTAGGAGCTCTGAGACCATTCACAAGGTATTTTCTGACCTGTCACCAGCACATCCGAACCTAAATTTCATCTCTTCTACTCTGAGCTGTGTCACACGGTAGCATATTGCTGAAGAAACATCGTATGTCTCTTCAACGTGAGTAGAATAGATATATATTGTGCCTGTACATATGAGGTAGACAAACACACACAAACAAGATTTTTTTTTTTACATGTATGTGTAGGTAAGAAGCAGAGATGAAGAGTGCAAGTGTTGGATGGACACATCATGGATATGTGTGTGCATCTGCAGGTTCATGTACGGGAAACTATATGGCCAAGAAGACAGAGCCCATCCCAAGGCAGAGACACAGGTCCAGTCCCAGCCTGCCTGTGATCTGCACCTATGCTCTAAAGTTCTCTGGGATGTGAGAAGTTTAGAGCAGCTCATCTGGCACAGGGTTGCCAGAAATAAATGTCCAAAAGGATTTGGGTGAGCCAGCCTTCAAAATAAACATTTCTCCTGAAGAAGGCCTCTTGCAAAGTTTGGGGCTTGCTTGGTGATGGCTGCAATGACACGTCTTTGTTTGCACCACTGCAATTCTCTGCACACACTCCCAAATAAAACAGGATGGAGAACAAACGCTGTGGTAGATACTGGATTTATGACATGCCAAGTTTAAATAGCACCCATAAGGCTTAAACCAGCAGCAATGGGGAATCCATTTCTCAATTGTAGCAAGCACACAAAGCTTTCTCTTTCTCTTCTTGCTGGGGAAGCTGATGCTGGGTACCAATTTCCCAAACTCCTCATGCCAGGAAATCATGTCTTCACCTCCTCACGTGTGACTTAAGGTTCTTTTTGTGGGTTCTTTTTAAAGTCCAAAAATGTACTAAAATAGCAACCACGCTACTTAACAGTATCAGATGACGAAAGCCAGCCCTTAGATACCAATTAACCTTGGTGCTAGTTTTAGTCTGGTGTGCACACTCTCATCATGACTGCAACTGTTGAATAATTAATCCCTTAGACCAAACAAACCCTCGCTGGACAGCGCTCAGCTTCCTCTTCTGCTAGTTTACGCACCGATGTCTAATTTTTTGTTGTTGATGGTCACCCCCTTTTGAAGGGCACTTTTTCCTTATGCGGCTATAATTATAGTCTTTTCCTTTTTCCCAATATAGTGGGAAGGAAGGAAGTAAAAAGAGAAAGAAGAAGGGAAGGGAAGGGAAGGGAAGGGAAGGGAAGGGAAGGGAAGGGAAGGGAAGGGAAGGGAAGGGAAGGGAAGGGAAGGGAAGGGAAGGAGAAAGTGCTTCGCTGTAGCAGAACAAAAATCTCATTTTGACAACTAATTGGGGAAAGATGCATTTTGGTTACAATGGTGGTTTGGTCTGCTACACTATTTTACGCAAAACTCCAAAATTAAAAATTACCTCCAGGGAGTAATTTTTTATTTGATTTTTGCAAATATTAGATAGCCCATTTCCATCTTATTGAACGTATTGTCACTCTAAACTGGCAGCTCGTTTGTTATTCTCAGAGCATTCTAAAGATACAGAAATAATACTACAGAGAATACAAATGGCTACACGTTTCATGAACACTTGCCAGGATATAAATTTGTACTCATAGAATAATTTACAGATACATCAGTGTTTTGTTTTCAAGTGAAAGAAATACACTCTTACATTTCATGCATAAAATTGTATGCACTCCTCTCCTGCAAACACATCAATTAATAATAGAGGGCCAAATGTTGTGGTTCTTTGAGCTTTATCAGGCAAAATTCTCATAAGTGATCGAGAACTGCCTAAAAAAAGTTGAAATACATCTGAGTTGTTTGATTTAATTTTTAAAGTACCACCTATGAGTTCACAGCGCCTCTTTGAACATGCTAAGCAGAAATTGGTGGGAGGTCTGAACCATAAAACATCAAAGCCTAGTTTGGCAATATATAGTCTTAAATCTTTTATATGGAGAATACCTACTCTAACAGGTGCCAGTAACCTATCAAAGAAAGCTCACATGAGCACCAAAGAAGCTGTCTCAGTCTGGCACGGTTCAACTGTTCATCGTACATTTTGGAAATGTCACACAAGCACCTCATAGCTGTGGGTGC
The DNA here is from genome assembly GCA_034008185.1 of Gorsachius magnificus. Taxonomy (NCBI): domain Eukaryota; kingdom Metazoa; phylum Chordata; class Aves; order Pelecaniformes; family Ardeidae; genus Gorsachius; species Gorsachius magnificus. Next base: position 4,240,739 of record CM067109.1, read on the forward strand.
CACTATACCTTCAGGAAGGGAGGAAGAGGTGATCAAGAATTTAAAAAGCAAAATAGGAATTGTAACCCCCCAGGGAGTCTGCTCCAAGCCTGACTGTGTTGGGAGGTTTGCCCCAACCAGGAGCCCAGGGATTGGGTCCCACGTACTTACTTTTCATTATTCTTAAAATCAATAAGTAGATACTGACTACTCTTAAAGTGAATATCAAGATTAATTGACCCAAGTGGTAAGTATTGATCTAGGAATGGCCAATCGATTGTCAAGGGATGATAAATCTTGAATTTTATAGGAACACAAAGCCACAGGCAGGAGCAACCCCAGGTTTGCAGCGGTGGACGCTCATGCAGGGAGCTCCTGGTACAGGATGCCCTGCCAGCACCAAGGGCCCTGCCAGGAGAGTTGCCTTTGCAGAGTTAAAGTACTCAAATCCTCCCTTTCTTTCCCTAGAGGAAATCCTCCCAAAATCTGGTCTTTTTCTCCCTTTAAGTGTGGATTAAGCTAGGTTTGTCGTGTGTGCCACACAAAATCAGTGTTTATCTGTCGCAGAAGGCAGCAGAAGAGGAGTCCAGGTTGAGGCTTCCTCCAGCATGGACTGACTTGGACAGAAATATTTGGGGATCCATTAAGATAAAAATGTCCAGAAATGTACCTGGGTTTTGGGGGTACTGGAGCTTTTTTCACTGGCACTTTAAAGAGATCCAAAGTGAAAAAGCGTTCTTCACCTGGGAGTGAATACCAGCTGCTGAGGGGCAGAAGGCAGCTGACCTGGATGAACTTTTAATAAAATAATATGTGCAACATTACCAGGTAATGTGATTTATCAGTACTGTTCTAGACTGTGGTATTACTGATCTCTTGGAGTTGCAAACACCAGAAATTGATTGGTTCTTTGATTATTCTTGTCCAAGCACAACCCAGGTTTGGTTTGGTTTTTGTTTTTTTTCTTATGAACTTAATGAATTTTTTCAAAAGCAAAACTAGTAGAAAATTATTATATTGATGTTATACTAGAAGGGATTTTCAAATCAAAGGGGACATAGTCAGCAGTCTAACATCAGGGTCCAGGACCATGTCCATCCAGGGCCTCCAGCAAGTTTACAGCCCAAAGACGGGAAAGACACGGCTGTGACTTGCAAGCCACCAAACCAAGGTCTTGGAGAAGCCCTCATCCGAGCCATCATACCATGATTTGCATCAGGGCTCCCCACTCCTCCTCCCATCCAGCCTCAAGGGCAAATCTATTCCCTCTCTGCCCAGATCAACACAAAACCTAAAAGACCCCAACACCTGGGGCTTCAGGCACTGCCTTCAGGAGATTTCCTAGCCATCCAGAGAAAGGTTTCCTTCTTTTTTCCCCAGCAGTGTATCTGTGCCTCTTTAGCAGTGATGCTACCCCTCCCGAGCATCCACGTCTGTGACATTTCTTCAAAGGGGGAACCACCAGGGAACTGCCAAGCAGTATCTAGACCTCTGGGATGTGAAATATTTGTATTTTAATTGCATCCTTTGTTCTTATTTCTAATAAAGGATGATATTATGAAGCCTGAGGGCCACATGCCTCTTTCTAGGGATTGCTACTGTGCGATGATAAGAAAAATGCTACGTGATGTGGAATATGCATTCAACAAAAAAGTCCTTCAATGTGAAGAAATACCCTATCTGCCTTCATAATCTCAGATGGAGGGGAATACAGCTGAGAGCTCTTCCCTTAAGCACTGTTTCCTACCCTGCATTTACTCTTCAGTCTTATTTTCTATAGACTCCTGTGAATGACACTTGGAGGCAAGGAAGAGAAGGGAATTTTCAAAAAAGTGTGCAGGAGGTACGGGTACAAAACCAATTATTTATTAATAGGTTTTGTCCACACACCTCCTGTGCATCATTTGGAACATTTACCCTGTAGGCAGTGAAGAGCAATCAGGTGAGAAATTTGGGGTTGCATCTTGCCAGACGGGCTTGACAACTTCACTCTGAACTTCAGCTCCCCACCTCTGTCCTTGCAGCACAAGAGAGTGTTTAATTTAACAGCCTAGCAAAAGATTATTTTTTCTCAAAATGTTGAATTTATATTCCCCAAAATGTATATAAACATATATATACTACTAATTTATAAATACATATGTGTGCACATATATCCAATGTATGAAGTGGCCTTGCTTTGCAGTGAATGAAGAGTATCCAGCGAGTAAGAATTTGAGAGCAGTGAGAATTCAATTTTTTTTAAAAAGAGAAAGGATAATTGAAAAATGAACAACTATGCAAAGTAAACCAACACTGAATAGATCTCTAAACATCATTCGCACCTGTACTGACTCAACTATTTGTCATTAACGGGCAGATTTACTAGTGTCAGTTGAACCACAAGTGTTGGAGGACTTGGTTTTGGCATGAGCTATAATCCTTAGGATTCCATTAAGGAAGAAGTTTCTTAATATCTCTTTCATTAAAAGCACAAGGCAGCGGTGTCCTTATTTCATGCAAGGGAAACCACTGGTTAAGGGACTTGTCAGGAGTCAGGCAATGAGTCAGTTGACAGGACTGGAAAAAGTTCCTTCATTGTGCACCATGATTCAATCCTATTCTGATCATCCAATCTCTTTGGCCTGCTGTCTTGAGCAAAAAAACACCTGAGGATGCTGAAATTTCTTGGACTTGTTCAGCCTGAAGAAGAGAAGACTGAGAGGGGACCTCATCAAGACATACAAATATCTTAAGGGTGGAAGTCATGAGGACGGAGCCAGACTCTTCTCAGTGGTGCCCAGCGACAGGACAAGGAGCAATGGGCACAAACTGAAACATAAGAGGTTTCAGTTGAATATGAGGAAAAACTTCTTTATTCTGAGGGTGACAGAGCACTGGCACAGGCTGCCCAGGGGGGCTGTGGAGTCTCCTTCTCTGGAGATATTCAAAGCCCGTCTGGATGAAGTCCTGTGTAACATGCTCTAGGAGAACCTGCTTTAGCAGGCGGGTTGGACTAGATGATCTCCCGAGGTCCCTTCCAACCCTTGCCATTCTGTGATTCTGTGATTATAATACAATAAAAGTTGTACAAGAAAATGTACAATGGTGTTTTAGTCTCTCACTCACATGCTGCTCAGTGTAGCTTTGATTTCTGTGGGCTGCCAGAGTAAAGGTCCTTGATAGCTCCAGTGGGAACTGCTTTAAGTAAACACTGAGCAAGAACTAAGGACACAAACTTATGTGTACAGTGCTGAGAATATCATAGATCAGAGGTGACCAGGAAAATAAGATTCTTAATCACCTGATAAGGAAAGGAGCTAATGAAACAGAGCTGGGTACAAACTTCCCCTAATAGACCTTACCAATTCCCATTCTTCCTATACAATTTCAGCATTTAGTGACAAGTTAATCACAATGTTTGATCTTCAGTCAATAGAATACGTTCCTCAAAATATAAAGAAGTTTTGCTTTCTGGTTGCCCATCAAATTGCAACCAATCTTTCAAACACAGACGCCAGATGCAGGCACAGAATCTATTGACAGCAGCAGGGCGATGAAGATGATGGACTGTGTGATTGTGTCAAGGGGCTGATTTCTTGTCATTTAGAAGAACAAAACAAGCTGGGACGCTCACCCCGCATCCCTTCCCAAACCTACACCTGCAATTAGCACACACAAAGGGCTCTTCACACTCGTGTTATGTGTAAAACATCTATTAGCAACTGATAAAGCAAGAGGAGTTAATTTAACAGTATCGGCTACCTGACTTACCCAGGTAAGATCTCAGTCCATTGCCCTAAATGTAGGTGTTGGACATTAAAAACTGGCAGCAGGCACTGTGAAGGAGACAATTAGCAGCAGCGAGGAAGCATCGCAGCCTGCCAGACTTTTATTGAGGCAGGTCATAAAATGCTTTTGTTCACATTTTCCAAGATTCATTGGCAGTCTTGTAATTGATGACAGAGCTGAGAAAGCGTCTCTCTCAAGCGCTGTGCAAGGCTCCCCACGCCATTGATAATGACCTACTTGCATTTACAAGAAATAAGTTCCAGCATCCTTTTATTGATACAGAACTGCCCACCATTGAGGAAGTCCAAACAGCTCTGCAGAAGCTAAAGATAAATAAAGCTATTAAAACCTACTCCATTCCTCCTGAGCTGCTAAAGTCTGTGGCCTCTTAATTGCTACAAAGCTATAGACGCTGTCCAAACTCATTTGAAAGAATAATCATATACTCAATAACCAGTACATTGGAATAGCAATAATAAAATACCACAGAAAAGGAAAGATGACTGAGCAAAAAGGCATTGCTTAGTGTAATTCTATTTTTAATACCTGACAACTTTTGCCTGGGTGACGCTTTGAAGATTTGCTACCAGAGTGATTCCTATGATAAAATCATCTTAGAGACAGTTAATATTTTCAAATGTGCATCCACAGCTTGATGTTTTTGTAGGGTGAAATCCTAGTGAGTTTGTTTAGCCTCAACTGTGACTCCAGAAGTTTTGACTGAAGAGGGACTTCATAATTTTTTTTTTTTTTAATTTTGATTTGCTCTTCTTTTTCCCCTTCATCCTCTTGCTAAACAGTGGGACCTCTCCTCTGCAAGGGTATGTTTGCAAGGGAAGACCACAGAGGCCCTCTCTGTGGACACCACCACCACAAGGGCAGGCTGAATACCTACTCCAGGGTCACACTGCAAGATGCATTGGGCACCCACCAATTTTAGGGACCCCTAAAACAACAAGCAGGTTGCCCCAGCCCCTGTGGATCTCCTGCTAATTGACTGGTTAATTTGGCCTTTTTCCGGCGGACTGACCACTTTGCATTTCAGGGTCCCTTGCAAATGCCTTGCAGCTCTACAGATTCAGCCCTTATGGTGGCAGAGTAAGCCATCTAAATTAACCGATCCACCAAAATTCACACCAGCCTTTCAAAACCCACTACACCCACGGGCCAATAAACTCTACTCTAGACCACTGACTCCAGTGGAACCCCTTCAGATTTACACCAGCTGAAGAGTTGTCCGATAAGCACTACTACAGCACAGGCATGCTGCAATGGCGGTGGAGAAAAGATTGTTTAAAGTTATTACATTCTGTTGTGCCTTCCAACCTGTTCCACAGAAAACTATCACAAATTTGCAGATCTCCCCATAAGTCACCATAAAAGCACGTCATTTTTCTCTGATCTTTAATTCCTTGAGAAGCTACTTCCTTAATTGTAGTTTACAGATAATTCCAGGTAGAGTAGGTGTCATTAAAACCTCATTTGTCACTCCGTAGTGACTGCAGTAACACGGTGTCTCCTACTGTAACTAGGAGAAGGCTCCACAATAATTGCACATCCCCAGGCAGTGAACACCGAGGGTTTAATGGTGCCAACTGTAACCACAGCAGAAGGAGAAAAGCCCAACACACACAGTACAGAGAGTGCTAACACAGCAAAATACCCTCTGGCAGGCAGCACCGAAGGGCAGAAACCCCTTTCCCAGACCCTGGGCTGCAAATCTGGTCATGGGATTCATATCTATAGTCTCTGTGGTAGGAAAATCATAGTCTGGTGGGATATGCGTCTTCCGTCATTAGAGCCGGTTAAAGCCACAGGGCTCAACTCAGGTCTGGGCGCTCTCTTCCCAAAGGAGAAAGGGGGTTGCCAAAGGAGCTGCAGCCACCTGCAAGCTGGGAGGAATGTCATTAAAAGGTTACCTTTTGCAATTGAGAGTGCGCCACTTAAAATGTAACTGTCAGGATGGTAAATGCATTAAATCAAATTAACTCCACTGGAAGGAAGGGAGTGTTAGAAGGAGAGAAGATAGTTTGTGTGGTTTATATCATCTACGAGGGAAAGCAGTGGAGCAAAGAAAACTTTCACACTGCCATTTATTAAAATTACACTCAGCACTTTCCTCCCTTGCTTTAGAAACATTAACAGATCATCGGCCCTGTTCTCATCTCACCAGTGGGGAAACAACGGCATGGAGATTAAGTGGCAATTTTAAGGTGAAGTAGATAGCTACAGCAAGCCCATGGGAGCCAGGGCCAGAGCTGAAAGTAAAAATGTAAGTTATTTTGCATGGACATTGGCCTAATGGAGCAATGAAGGGGATACACAGCTCTGCAGTTGGGCTATCTGGTTCAGGGTTTAGCTTAGGGAAGTGCCCACCCTAGTTCGTAACGCCATGGACTGCACCTCCTCACCTAAAATAAAAACAAAAGCCAGGTGCCAAATGTGTATCTCGACTTGTCTTGCACCGAGTGTAACAAATACAACCACAGCACTTAACTACAGAGCTTTGGAGGCACTGGTTGGGTCAGGCTCAAACAGGAGGGGAGGCAAAGCAAGTTTGTCACTCAACAGAATATGAAATTTTCCCTTTCTCTTCATAGAAAAAAAATTGCAGGCGTACCAGAAAACAATTTTCCAGGTGGTTGTGAGGGCTCTGAACATTTGCAGGTGAGTTGACATTGATAGGAATACAGGGAGAACTTTTCTTGACTTCTGCCTACGCTTTCATGCTTGTCGGCCTCACATGGGTTTCTAGTGATGGGTCAGGTAGAATAAAGCAAAGGCGTCAGAGTCCTAATTAGTAGCAATGCATGTATAATTAACATATAATCAATGGGTAAATTTGGAATAGCTATATCCAGGTCCATGGCTGTCATTTTAGACTGGATATAAGGAAGAAATTCTTTAAAATAAGGGTGGTGAAACACTGGAACAGGTTGCCCAGAGAGGTGGTGGAGGCCCCATCCCTGGAAACATTCCAGGTCAGGTTGGACGGGGCTGTGAGCAACCTGATCTGGTTAAAGGTGTCCCTGCTCCCCGCAGGGGGGTTGGGCTGGGTGACCTCTAGGGGTCCCTTCCAACCCAAAGCATTCTACGATTCTATGATTCTATGATTTTTATGCTGTCCAAACTCTTGCTGGCTTTTGGCATCTTACTGTGTCAGTCTAGCCTAGCCTGGCCCTTGGACCTATCTACTGGGGACAAAAATTAACAAAATCCTTCCTCTGCTCATACCTTCTACTCACTGTCAACAACAGCCTCAGGGAGGAAGGCCAGATGGATCGCGCCACCAACTCCTCTCTGGGGGATGCGCTGAGGATGGCTGCACGAAGAGTGCCCGCAGGTCTGCAGTTCCTGCAGGGCGACGCGTGCTTTGCCCCTCTCGCACAGGAGAGCTGCCCTGGTTTCACAGCATCTGCAACTCCCTGCTCCCAGAGAGGCAGGAGGGCAGGAGCCGTCCCTTCATGTGGACAAGGAATAAAAATGGCAATTTGCATATAACAAAAGGCATTTTGAGTCAATGCCATACCTAATGGAAAGCATGGTGGAAACAGCAATGAAATTTATAAGTGGAAAAACTCTTTAAGGCTTATTTGCCAAAAATGGTTATTTAGATGTGTATTCATGCACAGCACTTTGTGCAATGGTCTCCAAATGGCACTTTTAGATGCAACTACAGTATGCATAATAAATAAAAATAACAAAAGAGACCTGGAAAGCAATGAACTTGTGCCATTGCCAAGAACGGCATTGCTCAAATGCTGGTTTTAATCCTACTCCGTTTTTTGTGGGTCTGAAAAAGTACCTTATAGCATCACAGGAGACTACTAAACCTCATCAACTTATTCAAAATTCTTTTATGTGCCACAAAAGGAAAAAAAAAACCACCAAGACAAAAAGTAACTGGTATGAACTCCCTGCTAAGACAAGCACACACCTGCCTTGCATTTCCCCGTTGCCAACACCCGTGTTCGCTCTGGAAGCGGAATCCAGACAAATATGATGCCTCAGGTATTGACTAAACAGACGTTAAGAACATGCCCAAAATGAAGTGCAACCAGGAAACTCTTTTGACATGGGAAGTATAAGCATGAAAACCCTGGAAAAGCTTTGGAAATTATTTTGTCACTTTGGAAACAGTCAGAGGCAGTATCCCAACAGACCTCCCAAAGAAAGAGAGAGACCCCAGCCATCAGGATGGGTTTTCAATCCTTTCCTAGGGCCAGAAAGACCTGGAAGATCATGCAGCTTCATCCTGTACATCTCAGGCTGCATAAACTGCAAGAACTTGGTTTCTCTCTAGACCACGCTTCTGGAAAGGCATCAGCCCCGGGCTGATGGTGCTGGTAGTAGCTTCAAGCATGGGCAAAGCTGGTAGTTGCCTAGAGCAGAAGACTAACAGAGGTGGAAAAACCATGTCTGTCAGTGGGAGACACCCAGTGGGTTTCAAAAAATGTGATATTACAGAATATCAACTTCACCAGCCAATACTCTGTCCATATGCCGGGAGACAGAGTAACAACATGGTCACCTCAACCATGGGTAACCATGGTGTCACAGATGGAGTGAGAGGGAGGCAAAAATAATATCATTTATTGGTGTAAAACAGTGAGTTAACAAAGTTCAGGGGTAAATGCGACAATAATTTATAAGATTCAATGGCAAGGTACACTTAGTTATTTATGGCACATAGGACAGGATCAGACAAAACTGCCAGGGAGACCCTCCCGTTGAGTCATGAGGTTCAGAAAAGATCCCCTTGCTTTCTAAACTCCCTCAGAGAGGAGTCTAGGTGCGGCTGGATCCAATCCTAGTCCCAGACTTGGTCAACGGTTTATGTCTAAAGGATTATATATGCACAATCAATCCTTTTTGTCACTTAGCTAAGGTTTCAGAGTTAGCATGCTGTTAGTCACTTGCCAAGAATCTGTTGTGGTAAGGAATCTCTCAACTTAGAGGAGTAACCTTGAGAGGCGTCCCTGCTCAAGGGGAGATCCTGGCGTGCAGCCGCTGCTGTGCAGGAGAGCTCAAAGGGCTCTTGGGTTGCTCGCTATTTATGGGGGTCAGATAATTGGCTTATAGTCATATTTGCATCCTGACCACTGTGCTTAGGTGGGCACATTCCACAATAGCCCTTGGCTATTGTATTGTTATCCATGTCCCCCCACATCCAGTGGGTGCATCCTTCACGACCAGACACATCCATCACCACCGCCACAGGTGGTTATCACTTGAAAGAGGTGAAAGGAGGGAGAGTCAGAGGCAAGGGGGGATCACACATGACCCCACTGGCTGTGCAGGAGAAATGGGTGCTACTTGTGTGCAATTTATCCAATCTATTCTCAGCATCTGTGCAAGGATGAAACAAATCACTTGTGTCTCTCCACTGACCAACAATGATTTAGACCTGAGGCATGCCCAGAAATTCAGGTGTCGCCCAGGAAGAAGTTACCCATGGAGTGGAAGATGCAGATGTTTAATAATGCTTAGTGATTTAGAGGTTCCTCCTCTCTCTGCAGCTCCCATAATTTGGCAATGCCTACCTTTAGTAAGGTACTTGCCAAGGGTTTCCAGTCCCACTTACCCCATTCTGCATTTCAGTATGATTCAAGTGAAGCCCAAATCTTGGGCAGGATATATAGGGGACCAGGATGGCTGCATTTTATACCTCTGTCACACCAGGAGGTTTATTGGAAAAGCACTGAAATCTCTTTCTCTCTTACCCACGCTAATAAAATGAACTTGGACCCAAGAATAGGTAAAAAAGTGTTTATAGTGGAAATTCATAGGGTCTGATTTTGAAAAGAGCAGCTATTAGGAACTTCAGATGAAGAGCCCTGCTAACGTCAGGTCTCTTCATGGAGGTGTCTAGTCAGATCCTCCAAAAATTTGGTTGGTTATCTGGGTTCTAGAGGGAAACTACTAAAGGAGTTGTAAAAAACATAGTCCTAGAAGTAATTACTCTCGGAGGTGGGTGCTTGGTGATAGAATTTCAAATACCTCAATGGTAAATTGCAAGATAACAGGAAAAATGATGGGCCTTTAATTTTTGATCTAATCAAACATCTTTTATTTACATGATCTATTAGTTAACTCCACCATATCGAAGCTGACAGACTGTCCAAGTTACTTTAGTCCCTAATTACTGAAATGAAGCAAGCACCTCTGTTGATGGATGTGTATTTTTTCCTGTCACCATAAAAGAGACACCCCCCCTTGTGATTTAATCAGACCCATGTCCTTTCTGTAAATAATGTTTAATCATCTTAGCCAACCTCATTTTTATAATGGCCCCTTTCACAGGAGCTCAGAAAGATATTAATCCACAATCGCACACACACGAAAAAGGATTGCTTCTCAAGATCAGAAGATATTCATATTCTCTTATTTACTAGGAATTATTTTCAAGATCAGATTAAATGAGTGAGTCACGGAAGAGTTTGGGGATTTTGCCCAAAGCCCATCCTTATGTCCAGCCAACGGTTGACCTGACAGGCTCGTACCTGACAGCAGTAGCCTGCGATGGCACGTCGCTGACTTTGTAATTTACATTAAACTGTGAATTAGGAGGCACCTACTAAATCCTACAGTCTGGTGAGTTGGAAGTAGTTTCTCACAGCAGTCTTAGGAGTTATTAAGGGAAAAAAAGTAATTAGGAAACTTAGAAACTCTTATAAACTCTTGCGTTGCTCAGTAAAAACTTCAGTCGCATACTTTCTCCAAAATAGCTGTGTTTTGGTATCACATATCTTCACCCAAATGGAAAATCAAGAGTTAGCTATATTTAAAGCCTTGCCTCTCTGCTCTGGTGGGGTTTGTCTCTGACAGATGCTTTTTTTTAGTCCAATCAGAAAAGCAAGCCATACATTTTAATAAGGTTATTACATTGGCTTAGTGGTGGACAGATCTCTTTTTATTTTTGTTTACAAATTTTACATGCAGCAGTATGGAGAAGTACAAATATAATTGGCTTTTTAAGAGTTTGATCAATTCATAGAAACAAATAAAATAAGAACCAGTTAATGTTCTTTTATGGCTCTAAAATGTATAGTGGGTGATACTGCATTTAAATAATAAGAATTTCCTCTGAAGACACTACAATTAGGTTTTGGCCATACAGCCAGAGTGAGATTGTTATAACATAAGCCACATGGCACAACACTATCTGATTTCATCCACAGGGAGAAGAATAATCTTTGCTGTGCTATAGCTATTCCAATAAAATACATTTTTCTTTATGTGCTAACATGAAATGGAAAGCTATAATGAAAAAAAAAAACCCAACATGAAAAGCCATGAAGACCAGAGTGGGCACAGAAGATATGTAAAGCTGATTTAAAAGATTAGGAGGGACACAGAGCAGAAATGTTCCACAAATTCACGGAAACATTAGCAACAAAATCTGAAGACAAAAGAGAGAAACTCTGTGTCTCAATATTTGAAATGTAATTCAAAGGTTGGGGACCTCCATAAGAGATTTCTCCTTGCAAGAGAGTTTTTCTATATTTCCCTTTTACCAGGACATCCAGAGATGCTGCTTCCAAAGCAAAGACAGATTAGAAGATGGCTCAGGTGAAAAACGTAAGTTAGGTAAATGTGAAATGCTCAGTAAGAAAAAAAATGTCACACTCCGGAGGTTTCCTCTCAGACCAGAAGCCCTCAGAGGACTGTGCAAGAAGACCAGGATCTGCTTGTAGAAATGGTGCCTGAACCTTACAGGGACATCGTTTGCATCACTTCCCACCACTGACCCACCAAATATCCCTTTCTGGAAAATCAGGTCACCGATCCAGAATAAAAGCTAAAAAGGGAAATGGGAAGAACCAAGTTATTAACTTCATATATATTCAGAACTTGAAATAATTTCCCCTTGACATTTTTAAAGCGCATATCCCAACTCGTGTTTGGCTGCATTCCTTTGATCAATATTACTAAGGGAACAAATTTCAGAACCTCGTGACATCAGCACAGGTTTTACCACCCAATTCAAGAGCTGCCAAGCCAGCCTTCACTCCGGAGTTCCAAAACACCAATGCCAATGGTCCCACCAATTAGATGGGCTACCGAAACCCCCAAACATGCTCTGGGGCAGCCCCAGACATTTAGAATCACAGAATCATAGAATGTTTTGGGTTGGGAGGGACCCCTAGAGGTCATCTAGTCCAACCCCCTGCAGGGAGCAGGGACACCACTAACTAGATCAGGTTGCTCACAGCCCTGTCCAGCCTGGCCTGGAATGTTCCCAGGGATGGGGCCTCCACCACCTCTCTGGGCAACCCCTGACAGGGTTTCTAAGGAAGAATTTCTTCCTTAGATCTAGTCTAAACCTCCCCTGCTTCAGTTTAAAACCATCCCCCCTTGTCCTGTCCCAGCTGGCCCCTACTTGCCCCCCCCCTGGGCCCCCTTGGCCCTGACCGGTGCCTCAGCCCTGCCCCAGCCTTCTCTGCCGGCCCCCAACTCTCCCAGCCTGTCCCCATAGCAGAGGTGCCCCAGCCCTCAGAGCATTTTAGTAGCCCTCCTCTGGCCCCGCTCCAACAGGTCCATGTCCTTCTTGTGCTGAGGGCTCCAGAGCTGGACGCAGGGCTCCAGGGGAGGTCTCCCCAGAGCAGAGCAGAGGGGCACAATCCCCTCCCTTGCCCTGCTGACCACGCTTCTCTTGATGCAGCCCAGGGTAGGGTTGGCCTTCTGGGCTGCCAGCACACATTACCAGCTCATGTCCAGATTTTCATCCATCAGTTCCCCAAGTCCCTCTCAACAGGGCTGATCTCAATCCTTTCTTCCCCCAGCCTGTATTGATACTGGGATTTGCCCCAACCCAGGTGTAGGACCTTGCACTTGGCCTTGTTGACCCTCATGAGGTTCACACAGGCCCACCTCTCCAGCTTGTCCTGGTCTCTTTGGATGACATCCCATCCTTCTGGTGTTTCAACCGCACCACTCAACAACTCTAGTTGCCTATAGCAAATGAGAAACAGACTGAGAGACCATATAATATGCTGTATATTGCCTTCTCTGGTATTTTGGGACCTCAGAGTAATTCCTTAGGATTCATATTTCTCTTCCAGGCTCCATGGAGGGAAATGAATACACATTATATAGTCAAACCTGCTGCAAAATGAGTCAAGAAGAAGCAAAGGGACATACTTAAGAATGTCAGGAATGGGTAGAAGATGCAAGGATGGAATGCAGAGACTCCATGGCTCCCAGGTCTTCTCTTAAGTTATTAGAATAGACTTGGACTCAAAGGTCAAATACCAAGGAGTTGAACCCCACTTAAAATTTCCAATTTCCTCATGTCACTGACAGAGTTTGTAGCGCTAAAGAGGGCAGCACAAACTGGGCAGCTTCTTCCTTTGTACAGCTGTAATGTGCAGGAATTTCATTCCTAGATCCAGATTTGGATTTTGAAGACACCATGACGTTAGCTTTGACTAACAGTGACTGAATGAAGAGAAGAAAGAGGCCCTTGTATCCTCTACATATACATTCCTGGGACAGGGGGGGACAGGACCTCCATCAAATGTGCTCAGTTTGCAAATGAAGACAAACCTTTTTCTCCCAGTTCCACCTTCGCAAGTACAGCCTGGTATCTGTACATAGTGCTGGGGACCTTTGTTCCCTGCCCTATAGCTACTCAAAAACCACACCAAAAAGGGTGAAGCATGAGTAAGAAAGTGCCTTCTTAGTGGTGAGAAGAATGGCAGAAGGAGTTTGATTTAGCTGCAGTAATTCCCTTCTCAAAACCAGAGTCCTAAATCTGTCTTCCTGCCATAGTAGGCTTGTGGTCATGCAGGACTGCAGAGTTTCTGCTATGACATTTTGTTACAGCAGTATTAGGGTTTAAAATTCTCATGTATTTCTCATCCCCAACAAGAGAGGGCACAGTCACCCATATATACTTACAAACACATGCATGGCTCTTGCAAACACCTTGCCTCCCCAGAAATGGCCCCTGTGTTGCTTTCCTGATTGTACCACTCACGGTAAGATCTACAAAGCTTCCAAAAGTTGTGCTGACATAGCAATAATCTGGAAATATCCCTCTGGAGGTGCCTATTGATTGTCACTGTGGGTGGATTATATGAGGGATCTATCTTAATTACCAGAAACTATCTCCTTGGAATGGCCAGCAATGTAGCAAAAATGATGCACGAGGAGATCCATTACTCTCAGGGAAAGGTCAATCCAATAGGATGTATGTTTGCATTCAGGTCAAGTGATGGCTAGTCCATCACCATGCTCCATTCTCACTGCCCTGTCAGCTCTGTAATGGCTTCACCTCTCCTCTGTACCTCTCACCTCCCTCTCCCCGGTGCCAGACTGATAACACGAATTAGGGCAGCTGGAGGTAACAGGGCACGGCTGTATTATCGCAGATGATAAACAGTGTCAAAGACAATTACGGGAGCTGCAGAGAGAGGAGGGACCTTTCAAACCCATCCTTTCCTTTCTGTGCCTTGGGAGGAGAATACCTGGCTCATGATGAGAGCAGAAAAGGGGAGGTGGAAGGAGGAAGCCAGCTTTGCTGCCTCTTCCTCCATGAAACGCTTTCTCCCCTTTGGGAGCATCTCTGGCCTGCTGCAAAACCAGGTCTGAAAAAGTGTTGTGGAGCAGGGCAGGGAGACATGGGTGAGAGGGACCTCTCACAGGATTTGAAAAGGAGATGGATGTTGATGGAGACACAAGTCATAGAATCACAGAATCGTTTAGGTTGGGAAAGACCTTTAAGATCCCCAACCCCAACCGTTCCCCTAACCCTGCCATCCCATCCCCAAACCCTGGCCCTCAGCACCGCCTCTGCCCAGCTGTTAAATCCCCCCAGGGGTGGGGACTCGACCCCTTCCCTGGGCAGCCCCTTCCAGGGCCTGACAGCCCTTTGGGGAAGGAACTTTTCCCAGTGTCCAACCTACCCTGCCCTGGCACAACTTGAGGCCGTTTCCCCTCATCCCATCGCCCGTTCCCTGGGAGCAGAGCCCGCCCCCCCCCCCCCCAGCTCCCCCAGCGCTCCCCAGCAGCCTGGGGCTCCAGACCCCTCCCCAGCTCCACTGCCCTTCTCTGGACATGCCCGCCCCCCCGGGCCTTGGGGAGGGAGGGGCCCAACCCGACCCCAGCTTCCAGGGGGGCCCCCCCAGCGGGCACTGCCCTGCTCCTGCTGGCCACACCACTCCTGATACAAGCCAGGATGCTGCTGGCCCTCTTGGCCACCTGGGCACCCTGCTGGCTCATATCCAGCCCCCTGTCAACCACAAACATATCCATACTGGTCGTAATTAACTCTGGCACCACACGGCAAAACAATATTAGTGTCTGGCAGAGGTATTTGCCAGAGGTTTGCTGCTTCGGAAGGTAACCTAGGACAGGAGCATGGGCAGGGAGCACTCCAAAGCACCATCTCTCTTCCCCTTTCCACTGGGTATGTAGGCAACCCAGGAGGGTTGGTCTCCTCTATCGGGTCTTCTCCATCAGTGCCTGCATGACCAGATGTGAACGCCCACCTGCCTGCTTGGGTCTCAGCCACTAAGGAAAGGTTTGAGCAACCACTGCCTCATGTCCAGGGCTGGTGTGAATAATTCAGCTGCCGCCCACGATCCTACAGACTGAGCGCAATCTGAATTTATAAACTTACAAATTAATTAAGCTTATTATACGTTAAATAAACTTATACATTGCTTGGATTTGGGTGGCTTTTGCCACAGAGGAGGCCCACGCCTGTCACCGGATCTCGCACCCATGGGTGCTCTTAAGCGCCCTCTAGATAGAACCAAAATGGATTTTTCTGGAGAGCAATGACCGTAATTACTCTGGGGCTGCAAGTCCATGGGCTGCACCAAATCCATACTGGAAATGCCAAAAAAATACAGATTCAGTCATATGGAAACAGAACTAGGATTGACTAAATCTCCACACTTCTCAGGGCTGATCTAACATTTTAGGCAGGAAAGGAAAATCCAGCAAGGTAAGCTAACTGTTGCCCTCCTGCAAAGCCACCTTTGAGTTCCTCCCTTGCTATGGACACAAACCCAGGCGCATCTTCAGAGTTGCTCTCCCTTTTTTTACCCCCTTTTCCCCACCTGCCATTGGTATTTCATGGGGAAAAAAAGACTCAGTTCAAGGCCAAAAGGACTTGGCAAAACTGTTTCCTTCCCACCTCTGCTTCCCAACTCCTCCCATCACAGGAGATCCCTCCTGAACTTTTCAGTAACCAGCACAGAAACTCTTTCTAGGTAACTAGTGTGGCTGTGCTGCAACACTCTTAATGATGGCCTCATCTGGAATTGCTTTATTAATATTTATTAAGTGATCACTAGCTGCAGGTACATTCTTTAATAACTTATTTATAAAGCATGCTATAAAACACATTAAAAATACATTCTTTAACAGATAACACCATAACAAGATGCTGTAAAGCAAACTATAAAACGTAAATGACGGCTGTACCTGAACTGAAAACACACTGGAGGGTAGGAAAGAGGGGGGAGAAGAAGGGAAGCTGTAACCAACGTGCCGGAAAACCAGCAGTACCTTTTACTGGAGTGGAGGGTTCATTCAGGTGACATTCATAGAATCACAGGATCATAGAATGTTTTGGGTTGGAAGGGACCCCTAGAGGTCACCCAGCCCAACCCCCCTGCAGGAGCAGGGACACCTTTAACCAGATAAGTTTGCTCACAGCCCCGTCCAACCTGGCCTTGGATGTTTCCAGGGATGGGGCCTCCACCACCTCTTTGGGCAACTTGTTCCATTTAAAAGGATAAATACAGACCACTGGATTGTTTTGACCCATGGCTATGTATGAGCAGAGGGGAACATGCAGTTGGTGCAAAAATATTCCTAGGTGGGGTGGGAAAGTGCTCCTGCTGCTACTTGTGGGTGGGGATGGGTCCCCTCTGGACCTCTGCAGCCCCAGCCCAGATCTCCCCACAGCTCTGCTCCCTTTGCTTTTTAGGTACCCTGTTGCCTTTCCTTCTTCCCTCTCCTCTCAGCTCTCCTCCTTCTTCCCTTCCCCGTTTCTCCCCCTTTTCCCTCTCTCTTCCCTTGCTGCACCTTTTTCCACCTTCTGTACAGGTTGTCAATAATATCGTTAGGATACCATTGGAATACTGAGGTTTTAAACGCTTTTAAGTATGGGATCCATGCTCTCAGCTCCCAGGGATCCTAGAGAAGGAGGATGGATAGCAGAGCCATCGTTGCCCTTTGCAAACCCACTTGCAAGGCAGGTTTGGTCCTCAGTGCTCCTGTGCATCCGCAGTCCCTTCTGCACCTCTGCATGGAGCCAAGGAAAACAGGACTGGCATTCCACCAGCTTTCTGCCTAATTATTCTTTGATGTCCTCACTCTGGAGCAAGGAAAAATCTATTTTTTATCCCTAGGAAAATCCAGCTGTCTATCAGATTGGGATTTCCATCCGAGCTGGCCATTCTGGTTCCCATCAGAGCAAAAAGGGAAAAGAAGAGGAAAATCAGCATATCCAAGGGTCAGTTCACGGGAGCTGGGAGCAGGCAAACCCTGCCCACCATGAGCAGTTCTGGCTCTAGCCCTCCGCTCTCCCTTTTCCTACCCTTCCAGGGGCATCTCCTGCTCATCACTTTGGTCTTACCAGGTACAGCCTTCCTTACGTTCCTGAATGTCCTACAGAGAGAGAGAAAAGTTGCACAAAATCATTAGCAACCGCATTCAGTCGTTAACTAATTCTTTTGGACAAAGGGAGAAGATAACAAGAACAGAAACACACGTTTCTAGCTTGGCTTTGCAAAATATTTGTGAACAAGCTTACGTTTGTGTCTATATTCGTAGAACAGCAATGATCTTGGAGGTGTGTGCAGTCAAAGAGAAGTCGAAGAGATGGCAGACGACCTGCTCATCCCCAGCTCAGCCCAGGTTTCCAGCTCCGAGAGGTTCTCAAGAGATCTAGAAGCTTAAAAATGGAGGCAGAAAATAATTGCTGAGAAATTAAAAAAAAAAAAAAAAAAAAAAATGGAAAGGCACAGTTTGGTCCCAGACAGAACCTGGAGCTGACCTGGCCAAGACATTATCTACCCCAAATTTTTTTTCCCCTTATTTTCACCTAGGATCCCAAGGAGTTTCCATTTTTTTGTGAAATCAGCTGCAATTCAGGACCGCTCGGTCTCTTCATTTCCTCCTTGCAGGAGCGCTGAAACCTCTCTCCCAGCCTTTTCCCCTTCCCTCTTCCCCCTCCTCCTGCGGCAAGCTAAAATGGCAAGACTAATTTCATTTCTTTTCCTTTAGTTTGTCTATCTGTGACAACCCTTTTTATGCATTTAATTCATTCTCAATTTCCCATAATCAGGCGAAAGGTGTCCCCTAAGGTTAGGAGCGAGCTTGTCAAAAAGGCAGCGTAAATTTGCAGAGGTAATCACCAGTCTATCTCCTTTCCCCACTGCCCGTGGAACTATTAACTAATATCACTGCCTAATCTTTTTTGTACTTATTTATTTTGCAGCGAGAAACTAGTGTTATAAACACCCCTACTGTCAAAACTTGTCATCCTCATTACCTCAAGGCGGGCTCCATCTCAGTTATTCTAATTTCATAGTTTCTCGAATTTACAGCCGCTGGAAATTGAGTACAAAATCCATTATCATTTGTATATTTTAATTATGCAAATGAGGCAGCTCAGCTGCTCTGGCCGGGACCTGCAGGGATGCCTAACTTCAGTCTGGGTGATTACAATTTATCCAGTCGAGTCACTTTAATTGTAACAAGCTAATTACATTGTTCCATTTGGCTTTAACAAAAGAAAAGGAGACGGAAGACGCTTAATGGCAAAGGCTGGGCGTTACGCCGCATCTCCCCGGCGAGTGTGACGGGGGTGAGGGGAGCTGCGGCCCCGCACACCTGCGGAGGGGACGGGCCAGTTTTTGGGGAGGGGGGTGTCTGCCCCAGGAGGGAGGGCAGGGGAAGATGGGCATCAGCCCAGGAGAAATCTGGGAGGGGATGCTGGCTGTGCTCGGCCATTGCCAGCTTGGCTGAGAGCAAAGCATCCCCAACAGCCGAGGGATGCCAAGGGGGAGAGCAGCACCCTGCCCCTGTCTCCATCATCCAAACCGTCCCCACACACCTTCCAATAATAAATTTAAGACACACATCTCAGCCTCAGTTAAGGTCTCAAGGACTGTTGGTAAAGCCCCTAGGGATCAACTCTTTGTGTCTCCATTGTAAGAAATATTATCTGCATTTATAAGCATTTCAATTCAGGTACAAAAAAAAAAAAAAAAAAAGAAAAAAAAAACACCTTACCACCTCCAGCAGCCCAGATCAGCAATTACTTTCTCAGACCCACAATAAATGCTCAGTACCTAAATTAAATACCCAGGAGAGGTGTAATATGGCTGCCCACACCTTCACGGAGGCTGTTAATAAATAATTACTTCTCTTGCACTGGCCATCTGAGGATCTCAAAACCTTTTGTAAGTATTAATGAATGAAGCCTCAGTGTGATAGAGCAGAGGCATATTCTCATCAGCTCTTTATAAATGGGGAATGAAGGCGCAGAGAGGCAAAGCAGCTGTAGGGGTTTCAAGGGAAGAGGTGGATTTAGTCCTTCCAAGTCATAGAATCACAGAGTCATTTAGGTTGGAAAAGACCTTTAAGATCACCAAGCCCAACTGTTACCCTAACCCTGCCATCCCACCACTAAACCCTGGCCCTCAGCACCTCGGCTGCCCGGCTGTTAAATCCCCCCAGGGGTGGGGACTCGACCCCTTCTCTGGGCAGCCCCTTCCAGGGCCTGACAGCCCTTTTGAGGAAGAAATTTTTCCTATGTCCAACCTAACCCTGCCCTGGCACAACTTGAGGCCGTTTCCCCTCATCCCATCGCCCTTCCCTGGGGCCCGCCCCCCCGGCCCCCCCCCCTCAGGCGGGGGGCGGGGGCCCCCGCTCCCCAGCAGCCTGGGGCTCCAGACCCCTCCCCAGCTCCGCTGCCCTTCTCTGGACACGCTCCAGCCCCCCCAGGGCCTTCGGGGAGGGCCTGACCCCAGCATTCCAGGGGCGGCCCCCCCAGTGCCCAGCACAGGGGCACAGGCACTGCCCTGCTCCTGCTGGCCACACCACTCCTGATACAAGCCAGGATGCTGCTGGCCCTCTTGGCCACCTGGGCACCCTGCTGGCTCATATCCAGCCCCCTCTCGACCAGCACCCCCAGGCCCTTTTCCGCCAGGCAGCTTTCCAGCCCCTCTGCCCCATGCCTGTAGCGTTGCCTGGGGTTGTTGAAGTCATAGGCACTTGTTTAGTCAGACATCGCCCACTCCTTAGTTATATCCCATGAGCCACAGCTTGAAGACCATCCTTTGAATCAGATCCTATCCCAAATCTGCACAGCTCTTCCAAGCAGGTTCCACAGTCTGCTGTGATGACAGTGGCCATTGTTTTCCTCCAAGCATCCTTCCCCAGGAGCGGAAGGACTGCTCATCAGCTCCTGAACTTGGCGGAAACATCTCAGCTCAGGGTTTGTCTGGTGTCTTGTATGAAGAAGGTGTTGTGCAAGGGATAGAGAGGAGAAACATGTGCAGCTGAATGTCGATCCCTGCCTAGATGCTGGGGAAATGACTTGGTTTTTCACAGCCCAGTGTAAGCTGGATGGCTGTGCCAGAGAAAACAAATTTGAGGACAGCAGCTCAACCAATGGGCAAAAACCTGCATGTGTGGGGGATCTGATGTTCATTTATGACAAATGATCCTGTTGGCCTCAAAAGCACCTGGAGCAGAGAGCCAACACAAGATCTTGGTCCACACCAGCAGAGCCACTCCAACCTTGCAGTGCATCTGCTGTCCTGCCCACGTGCACCGGGTGAGCTCCATGTCCTCCTTCCCAATCCTCGTGCCCACTGTGGATCAGGACTGCTGGCTCTAACAACGGGCACCATGGTGAGACCTCCAGCATCTCTGCTGCAACTTGCAAGGGGGTTGTGTCCCTTCTGCTAATGTTAGCTCTGACCTGCCCTTGGAAAAACACCTCCCCTCTTCAAAATCTCTGCCTGATGACTGTGGGATTAACTGAAGAAGAGAATAATCATTCCTTGGCAGAGAAGAGATGAAAGAACCACATAGATCTTTTCCCTCTCTAGTTGCTAGGGATGTGCATTATTATTGTTATTGTTATTTCCTTTGATACACAGCATTCAATTAATTTCCTTCAGCACACGTTTATGGCACTCCAAGGAGCGTTCCAGGAGCTCTGCTTTTCCAGCACATCCAGTTCGCCAGCATTCTTTGTGCCAGTTCAGCTACTTCAGAGGGGGAGAGGGGGAGAGGAGAGAAAAGGGGGACGATCCTTCCCAAAGAAACACTTGCCTTTGGCCACATGCGCAGATGCTGAGGAGAGGGAAGCCTGGGCACTGCTCACGTTATACCCAGGTGAGCGTTCGTGGGGTCCCGTTCAATAAAGCAGCAGTAACCACCATCTTGCTGCATTCCCTTGTCGGCCACCAAACCATGGCAGGGAAAGGAAATTGAAACCATTAAACACACACACAGATGCCTCTGCGCCGTTGCCCCGCTCAGGAGGGGAGGAAGAAGCCTCTGTTAATGTTTTTATTCCTATTCTGCCTTTACCAAATGCAGTCATTTAATCATTAAAAAGGCGGGGGGAAGCATGATGAGGGGTGGCAGCAGCTACTGCAACATCCACACAGTGAGTCTCCAGGAATGAAGCATAGAAATACTCTTGTAGGGTACGGGGTGCTGCTGACAGCCACACTCGCCACAGCCTGTTTGTGCCTCCCTCCCGCACCCCAAGGAGCTCCCCAACCTCCCTGCACCCAGGGGCTCACTCCACCCTCCAGTGCATTATATTTGGGGGCCCTGCCAGGTCTCTGGGCACCCTGCTTAGGGTTCAGCAGTTCTTTCAGGTGGATCTTCTCAGCAACTTGGCTCTGCAGGAGCTGCATCACTTCATCCTATCCAGCTGATTTTGGTTAGGCAGCCTGGGGACCACAGTTTTTTTAACTCTTGTGACTCTTTTTTCACTGAAAGGGTGGTTAAGCATTGAAACAGGCTGCCCAGGGAAGGGGTCAAGTCCCCATCCCTGGAGGTATTTAAAAGCCGGGCAGAGGAGGTGCTTAGGGACAAGGTTTAGTGGTGGGATGGCAGGGTTAGGTTAGCAGTTGGACTTGATGATCTTAAAGGTCTTTCCCAACCTAAATAATTCTCTGATTCTATCTTTCTATGATGAAGCACACAATCACCATGTGGCTGTGGCTCCACAGTCACAGCCATCCCAGCAATGGGCATAGCAAGGTACAGGGGGGACCTGCTGATGGTCCTCCTGGCAGCAACAGGCTAAGGAAGAGCTACCACCCTGTAACGTGTACCAGGGCCCTGGCTGTGCCACTCCCACTATCACACAAGCTTGCAAAGCCCAGGCTCTCTCAAGAGGTCCAGTTTCAGGTGATGGTCCCAAATTGCTGTATCAGACCCTGTGCTTTGAGTTTATCAGCATGAGGGGTTAAGTGCTAGCCTGGTGCACTGGTAAGAGCACGAGAACGGGCATTGCTGGGTTGGGCCAAAAGCCTTGCCCAGAGTTCTAACTCAAACTGTGGCCATAAAGACATGCCAAGAGAGAAGCATGCACACCTCCACCAACAGCTCTCCTGCTCCCCAGTCATTTCCTGGGCACCTCCCGCGCTAGATGTAATTCCCCTGCCCTCCATAGCACACCATGGAAATCTCCCCCTCATTTTTCAGTCCTCTGTTGAGCACTCATAAAGCTTTGGCACCATCTAATAATGCAACATATGGCTTCTCACACGTAGAAGACCACCAAGTGAACAGAAAGGCATGAACGTACAAAGCATACAAGTCCGGGGAACCATGGGATGGCATCAAACAATTAGGATGAGGGGAAATGGCCTCAAGCTATGCCAGGGCAGGTTTAGGTTGGACATTAGGAAAAATTTTTTCACAGAAAGAGTTGTCAAGCCCTGGAAGGGGCTGCCCAGGGAAGGGGTCGAGTCCCCATCCCTGGAGGGATTTAAAAGCCGGGCAGCCGAGGTGCTTAGGGCCAGGGTTTAGTGGTGGGATGGCAGGGGTAGGGTGACAGTTGGGCTTGGCGGTCTGAAAGGTCTTTTCCAACCTAAACGATTCTATTATTCTATGGCTCTAATTAGCAGTAGCTAATCATTTGTAGCCTTGTATCATTTGTGACATACACTTTCAATGCAAACAGGGGTGAGACCCTTCTTACCTTAAATCTTTAACCCAGCCCACCTGAGCAAGCCTGCGTTCAAAGCCCATGTAAACACAAGCATGGGAATAATACAGTAAGTGTATGGTGTATATCTACAGGTAAGATAGGGGAGCTTCGGTAAGTGCCAACCAGATGCTGGATTGGGTACCTACGGCACACGACGATGGAGATCAAGCCTCAAGAAGAGCAAGGAAAATTATCCTGCAAGATGCCATTAATTCTTTGCTCAACAGTTGCCAGTGGAAAGCTGCAGGCATCTGTTCACCCCTGCATGCACTTTTCCTCCTCTTTCACTTTCCTAATTTTCTACAAAACCTTAAGAACCTTTGCCAACACAAACTAAAATACTCCAAATTAACCTACTACAGTGTTCAAAAGTTTAAAAACAAAGCAGCACTTCTGACATTTTTCCACCCCCTCCAACAGATGGGTAGAGCATCTTCATGTCACGCTGGGTCTAGTGAGATGACAGGCACAATAGCCGCTGAATACATCGATGGGCAGAGTTGTCGGTCATCTTAAAAACCCAACCGTGCCCCACGTTATGGATGACAGCCTGTATAGCTGTGTGCCTGTACACTGCTCCCAAGCATCCAGACGAAACACTACCTGAGCATTTTACTGAGACCTCCATCAGACGTTAACACAATAACCTCTCCTATGGGTTTTTAATGTTTGCTATTTCACACGGTACTACTATTGACATAGGAGGTACATTTAGCTATATATCTCTAATGGTATATGAATAAAATGCCTGGAGAAATAAATAATAATAAGCTCTTTTATAGCTTCTTATACTGGCAGATCTCAGATTAATTGAAATTATATGCCTTATGCTTGCTCATACTCAGGACAGAGACTAAAATGGGAAATGAGCATGTGTAGCTGTGTAGATGAGCATACAAGGTGGGATTTTTCTGACAGGCATTGCTTTGTTTAGCATTGCAAGGCCTGAACCAAGCCCTGTCCTTGACATTGAGTGAGGCTGTTGGGATTTGCATTCCATTCATTTTCCCAAACCCATAGCACCTATGTGACTTCTGAAAGTGAAAACCACTCAAGTTTCGCAATGTTCAGTAGAGGTGCTCCTAAGTCCTTTTAGGATAAAGTTATTTAAGAGTTTAAATCCTAACAGGCTAACAGGAACTGTGTTTCTAAATCTGCTAGAGTGTGGTGATATGGCGATGTTCCAAACTGGGGGCAGTCAACTTTTGGCCTTGCCAGAAGTGCCACCATGAGGATGGTTGATGAAAGGCCATCACCTTCTGCCACTGAGAGGTTTCGGCTGCCTGTAAACAGGGAAGGACACAAGAGATAAGGATGGGCAGGAGATATTAAATGGAAGTGAGATGGGACAGATTTGGGTCCAAGGTGGGGCAGAAAGAGTTTCTTTTAAGATCTGATATCAAAATAGCACCACTGGGAGGCCACTGATAATAATGGCACACTCATGGTGAATTTGAGTGAGTGTTTCAGACACGTAAAAGACCTAGCCCAAAATGTCCCAGCATCTTTCATTTTTCATGTGGAGTCAGCAGGCTTCAAATTTTTTATTTTTTTTCAGTTTTCATTTCAACTGCGTCCCTTTCATTTTAGAAGAGTATACAAAGATGCAAAGCCACAAGAGAAATTTTATTTTTGTTCAAATATGGGAAAAAAAAAAAAATGCTCATTTGAGTAAACCTAAGACAATGCTTTATTCAGCTTTTCAGCAGATAAGATGTCCACTCAGCTGGTATCATTTCACAAGTATCATGTGTAGATGAAAGAGAGCAGAAACACAGAATGTATCTTCTGGCCCAGGCTTTTTTATTCCTGTAGATAGTATGAGACACTGGCCCCGATAAGGGGCTGTAGCTATAATTGCATAAAGTTTGTTAAAACCATGCGTGACACTTGTATCACCAACTCCAGATTTTCTCCGCTAAGATTTCTGCCCCTTTCCATGTTTAAATTTTCATCTTTCAGGAATTAAAGTGATGGGAAAATAGTTTCCTGGACAATACTAACAAAAATGGTTCCCAGACTTTTGGGTTCATTTTTACCAGAGATGGGAGGCATAAGCCTTTGCTTTTCATTTAGGTTTGGTAACAAGTTTCAGTCCTCCAGAATGAAAAGGGTACTTTGGGACAGCATTATTACAGCTATAATGACCTTTTATGCACACTGTATTCATTTTATTATGTAGCCTTACAGTAATCTATACTCATAAAATCTCAGGACTCTTCTCTCTAATGCCCTCTCTATTAATTGCTATTTGCATCAAAAATAAAATTGCTATGGTCAATAATTTAAATTCTATCAACATCAAAACAAAGGGGGGATGCAAGAAAGTATTGAAAGCATGAAGAGAAACATTTTATTCTAAGAAATATTCTTATGGCTAATTTAGCTCATGTAGGTGAACCAAAGTACTGCAATAGCAACTCCACCTACCATATATTTTGCACTATGGTCATGTTGATGTGTTTGAATATCAGCTTGATAGCTGATGTAAACATAGCATCATCCATGAATTCCAGCTGGTATGAATGTCGCACAGGCACTTCACGTAATTAAACAGCCAAGTAGGCAAACCCAGACAAAAGAGCCATAAGTTGTCAACAGTCAGCTCATAAGGCTATATATCACGGCTGATATATAGCATGTCTGATGCTATGACCATCAGCAAAAAAAAAAAAAAAAAAGTAAAAATAAGTTGGATTTTTTTGCTGAAGATTTGGAGGGAGATGGAGAGGGAAAGAGAAGCATTTAAATTTCTTCATCGTTGGTGATGATGATAACAAGGATAGATCATCGGTTATGAAATTGGTAGCCTTAATCTTTCTTCCCAGCCTCATTTTTAGACCCCACCATGGGATCTCCTCTCGAGGGGCTCATACGGGATGGACTTGCAGGATTTACGTGCCCTGGTTATGAAGCCAGGGAGCACAGGGTTCCCCAACACTGAACAACTGCAACAGTACCACCCACCCTCCTCTCCAAATTTTCATCAGTCATGGGAAATAGGACAGGACACAAAACAATTTTGATTTAAATGGATGTCGTTCCCGAGGAAAAGGAAAAACCCTGCAGAGTAGCGTAAGGGCAGCAGAAGCTTCTTGCAGCAGGCCCAAGCCCGCCATACAATAGATGGAGGTGCATAAATAATTGAAGAGAATAATTTTGTAATGCGCTGACCCCTGAGCATTTCACATCAGTCATGTAGATACTGTCTCTCTCCAAACCAGCCCGCCCAGTCCCCCACTTCGCTGTACACGCCATTAAAGACCTTTTATGAGAATTAACTGATGCTAACGCACCAACTACAGATCTACTGCATTTTTTAAAAGTTCATCTATTTATTTGCCCGCACAGATGAGTTTTGTAAAGACAATTATGATTACTTAAACAGCTGGTTATGGAAATGTCTATTGGGCTGCTGGATAGCACTTTCCACCATGTAGAAGGTTGTCCAAAAAAGAGGGGTGGGATCCTGTTAAACTTGTAAAAAGAGCTAATTATGGCAAGTCTGTTGGCGGGTCCTGACTGAGGAAACTCAAAGCCAGTGGGAAATTTAGGGTTGGTTTTTGGTTTTTTTTTTTGGTTGGTTGGTTCAGTTTGTTGCATGTGAGTGGATAAATGAACCAAGAGGTGAATGGATGGGGAGGTGGATGGATGGTCTGAAGCTGCACCAGGGCAGGTTTAGGCTAGACATTAGGAAAAATTTCTTCACAGAAAGGGCTGTCAGGCTCTGGAATGGGCTGCCCAGGGAGGTGGTCGAGTCCCCATCCCTGGAGGTATTTAAAAGAAGGGTAGATGAGGTGCTAAGGGACATGGTTTAGTGGTGGGATGGCAGTGCTAGGTTAACGGTTGGACGTGATGATCTTAAAGGTCTTTTCCAATCTAGACGATTCTATGATTCTATGAGCGGAGGAGTCTCCCAGTCCCTCCTGGGCACCCCTTTCTTCAGCAGCAACATCTGGGATGGGCTGCAGGGCAGAAGCACGGAGCAAAAATATGCTCTCTGTCCCAAAGGGCACACAGTCAAGCCTGAAAATAAAACCATAAGCCTAAAAGCCTAAGTGAAAATAAAACAGAACAACTCCACTCACGCTCCAGCTTAGAAATTCAGATCACCATAAATGGATGAGACATTTCCAGCATTTGTGTGTTCCCTGGTCATCCCAAAGGCTTTTCCCCTTCAAGATTTATTTACACACAGGAATGTAAGTGACCACGATAGCAACAGCAACACGGTAGATATTTCTGTTGCGTGCTCCATGCCCAGCTCCCTTGGCTCTTTATAAGCATCAGCTAAATAGACACCACTGCATAATCGGTTTTGTACCGATTTTTCTGGTAGGGAAGCCAAAGGTAAGGAATTTATCCAAGATCACATACTTGTGGGCAGCAGAATGAGGGCTTCTGTTTGCAGTGAAAGGTCCTGGTGAGATGCAGACTTCCACCAGGACAGGTTCTGCAGGGGGGCTGCAAAGGCATCTGAGAAAAAGGCGCTGTGTCATTGCAGGGGAAGACAAGCAAATAGCAAAAAAAAACAAGAGAGTTTCTGCTTTTGGGAGGGATATCATGACAATGTCATCTGCTAAAATATCTCCCTACGCAGCCCAGCCTTCCTCAGGGAGAGCAAGCCCACGTTGCTGGAGCACCCATTCTTGCAGAGAAGTTTTCTCCTGTCAAAACAGGGCATGCTGAGACGCATCCCGGGTAAAAGCTGTGATCTCCCACACCTCTCCAGGGTGGTTTAACACTGACATCAGGTGGAGAGAGCAGAAGGCAAGCAGATAGATCCACCTAAAAGGCTTACCCTCTGGGTAACTGATTTACATTACCTACCCTGTTTGAACCAATAACATGTTCATTTTAGAGGAAAAAATTCCAGTGTAAGAAACAGGCTGCCTTTGTTGTGCCTACTAATACTAACCAAAATTGCTAGATTTGTCAAATACCAGGAGAACAAGACGCTGTTGACACTATTTGGCTCTCAGGAATTTGCAGTCCAACTCACCCTTTGTGGATCGGTCAGAACCTCCTCTCAGAAGAGGACTGTAGACAAAGAATTATCTGAATTTTTCTCCCAAGATTTGATATGTCACAAATCATCACGGTTACAGCTCAGAGAAGGGCTTCTTGAGCAGGCAATGACCAAAATGTGGTCACCCATCCTGCGGATCTAAGGATAGACACCCACTTTGGCAAAGCATTGGGAAAGACCATTGCAAGCTGATGTACATGGGCTCCTGGACAATGCAGGGGTGTAGAGATGTTTTTAAACAAAAGCTTCTTATCAGATAACTGCCAGACAAACACTGGGTTTGCTTCTCAACATCCAACCATACACTTTGGTTCAGCATTCAGGGAGGGGCAGTGCAGCTGAGTGTGGAAGCACAGGTGGGCTGAACATTGAGGAAGAAGGCAGAAAAAAAGGAAATTGCCACCTCCGAGGTGCAATAAAATGATGGAGAGCTTAATGCAGTCTAGGTGAAGGCACTGGAGAACCTCCATCCCAGATATAAAGTGGTAGAAAATCAAATTAGACCTTTAATTTTACAGTTTAAAAAGTGCTTTAACCTCAGTACGGTGACAAAACCAAAACAAAAGTTGGAGGGAAGAATGGCTACAGATGTACTGCTGTGATCTCAAATATAACTTGTGTTTTCCAAAAGTAGATAGCGTTGCTTGTGTTTAGCATATTCCTTTGATAAGAGACCTAACTTTTACAAAAGGGAATGAAACAGGTGGCACTTATCCTTGCTTCAGAGAGGGATTAACTGGATTAGTGACGTTGGAGAACCCGGGGCCTAGAAAGGAAATTGTGTTTACCTGTAGGGGAGATAAGAGTCTCAGTAGCAGAAGTAGTGCTGGACTGGGGATAGTTTGTTAGTGGACTATACAGCAAGAGCTCTTATCCCACCCAAATCAAATCAGCACCATATTTTTTCCCACTTTCCTGACTTTTCTACTAAAACCTGAGTTGGTGAGTGGTCCAGATCAGTACTGAAGTGAGTAAGAAAGCAACAGGCAAACTCTTGATGGCTGGAAATCCTTCAGGAGCTTTTTATTTGCTTGAAGCTTCCTCTGAGGCACAAAGCAACACATACCATATTTCTCCTTTCTTTGACTTTTTTTTAATATAGCAAAACTGTCCCTGTTTGGGGTGTGGGATAATGCAAAACACCTTCTTTGATATGTTGAATATAAATGTCAAAGACAGGAAAGTTTCCCCCAGTTCTGGCTATGTTTCATATGAAAAGTTGCATACTAATTGTAATTTATCATCACCTTCATATATTCTTATATAAGTAATACAAATCACCACAGTCAATTAATCAATCTGTAATTAGGAACCGACACGAACATTTACTACCATCAGGCATAATTTATATGATTACAGATGATTAAATAAAATGTAATTGAGTGAACAGGCAATTTGTTAAGCACATGTAAATTCAGCCATACCACCTCAGGCTGTGATCTTGTCAGATCTCAATAGCTAAACAGGGTCAGGATGGGTCAGTGTTTCCATGAGAAACCCCAAGGGAGAAACCCAGGTGCTGCAGGAAGGGGTGATGGTTAATAGGTAGCACTCTCCTTGCTGAGATCCTGTTGGAAGCATAGTGTCTCTAACATATTATTGGAGAGATGGACATAAGCTATTAAAAGTGCTGTCTGAGCAGTTCTTGGGAGAGGTGGGAATTTGTCTCCTGGACTTGGGTTAATTTAATTTCAAGTAGAGCACACATCTGGCCAGTCAGCTGGGAGGAGACAGTAAACCATAGCACCCTGACACTTGCTGCTCTTCAGCAGAGCCAGAAGACGTGTCACTTCAGTGATTTAGTCTGCCTAACTCAGATACCTCCATCTTCATTATTTAGGGAAGGGGGAGTCCTCTTAAAATAAGCACATAAATTCCTCTCCTGCCTAGTGGAGAGGGGCAGGTGCTCTTGAAAACCAACCCAGGCAGAACCTGTCTGTCTAACTCAGGTGCTCAATCTCCTGCAAAGACATCTATGTCCCTACATTGACTGGATGGAGAAGCTGGTCATGTACATTAGGACAACTGCTTCATTGAAACACGGGCATAAATTGGATCTTGGTCCCAGATGTTTCTGCAGAGCCTTGAGGATGAACAAAGACTACAAGCCAGCCAAGGGCTGCTGGGCCCAAGAAAAAGGAAATGAGAGTTTCTTCTTAGCGCTGCATCCAAAAACAGCTGACATCAGTAGACAGTCCCATGGGAACTGCTAAAAGCAACACTGGGAAAGTGCTTTTCTTTTATTCTTTCATAGTTTTTATAGCATCAGGACCAAATCCAACTAAGTGAATGATTTCTTGAAAAGTTCAATGTGTTTCCAAATTGGTTTTGGTCACACAGCCAGAGAAATAAAAGAGGTTTTCTTTAATTATTGCACAAAAATAAACTTGAATTATTAGGATCAGTTCCATTTCTGTAGTCTTAAACAAGAATATTTTTGCTTCCTCTGTTTTTACTTTCTGCGTGGCTTATGCCAAGACATCTCATTTAAAATAATTAAAACCATTTGTTTTAATACAGTGCAGCAGTTTGCTGTAGTGCTTTGCCTGTTTATTTTTTTTTTTGTGTTTTCCTCAAGTCCAGTGTCACTCCCAGTGGGAACTGGAGCGGACATCTGACAGATCAGAGGCATGAATGAAATCACTCTGCCTTTGCTTCATGGAAGGCAAGCAGACAGGCCAACTGGAGCTAAAACAAAATGATCTTTGATTATTAAATGTATACTTATGTAGATGGATAACCAGATGTGTTTGACAGTGGATGTGAAAAGTCGGGGGGGTACCTTAGGATTAGAGCAGAAAGTAACGCAAGCTTTCTTCTCTGAAACAATTAGTGAAATCACTTTCTGGACATTAAGAGCCCTGCATGCGCAACATTATACATTGGGCCTGCACAACCAATTTGGGTCAGTATGATGTTTAAACTCTTAAGTGGTACCACTAATCTCCATTAATCTGACTTCAAAGATGAGACATAATGCTCAGTACAAGAGACTAAGAGTTGTTAATGCCTGTTCCTCAGCTGGAGCGCTAATACATGACTCCAGCAGAAAGAACAGGATCTTCCAGGCTTGGCTGTTAGAGTTAAACATCTATTTACGGATCCCTCCAGAACTGCTGTATTCTTTGTGTTCTTTCTGTCCAGTTGTGCCCTTTGTCACTGCGGGTCAAAGGACAGCCATGGGGATGTCCTCTCATTTGGGTTATTTTGTTCCTCCCTCCCCCCCCCCCAAAAAAAAAATAAAACCAGTTAGGATTGTTGCTTCCTTGTGCCACCTACATGATGAACTGTGGACCTCATTTAATGAGGAAGAGTTAGGGCAGTGAGCCATGGATTTACCCCAAAGCATGTGGGATGGAGAAAACAAGGTTGGTCAACCAAGATTTAATCTCAACCCCATGATTATCAGTCAGGAATGACCACAGAAGCCAATGAAATTATGCTGGTCTAAAGCACCTAACTGAGAGGAAAACCTCTGAGGGTTGATACCATGCTAGAAACACAGCTTTGAAACTTCTTCTCTTTTTGTTGTTCCAACGCAACATGTAGTTTCATGATGGATCTCAGAAATTAGTGTAAAGAGTCACCACTCTGGCTGAGTAGGATTACTCCATGCATTCCTGATGTCCCTGGGAAAATGTTTGGGTTTACATTCTTGAGAGAAAAGCAACATTTTTGTTAAAAATATCAAAAAGTCACCTTTCCTTAATTCCACAGGTTTTGAAATTGATTCAGTTCTCCTTGCATTTTTCCAACATTTGTTACTGAAATATTTCCCAAAGCAACTCATTGAAAATTATCAGTGAAATTAGATTTATCAATGAAATTTATCAGGGAGAAAGAGCTTCTGGTTTTATTATAAGAAAAACTATAATACTTTTCTCAATTCAAGTAATATTGATTTAAAAATAATAGTTATATGTCATTTACAAAACAGAAGTAACAGCTACGTTTTCAACCTCAAACTTTCTGTCTGAATAATTTTGAGCAGCTTTGCTTGAAGATATGCCTGGGGAAAAAGGTCCTGTCTAATTGTGTAGCTGAACCAAAAGCCTTATTCTGTAAATGCTGTCAGTTCTTTCCAAGAAAAGCATAATCACCTGAGTGCCAATTGTAAAACTCACACGAAAGCTAAGTGGGACCTAATCTGTGCTGTGCTGAGACAGAGGTGCTAGAACCCAGAAAAAAATGTTGGAAAATATCTAACTTGTGTTTTGATGTAAAAAATCTCTGATTTCAAAACTTTAACTGGAGTAGCATCCCTGGATTGTGTGCCAGGCACATAATCACAACTAGCATGAGCTCCCAGTCTGAGCCTGACCATGGGTCTCCTCATATCAATGACAGCTTTGCCTTTGACTTTCTTCTGGATGGTGTCTCCTGTCCTCCTGCCTTGTGTGCTCCTCATCTGAACGTCAGCAGACTGTTAAGTAAGATTTCATAAAATTGCTGAAATCCTCACTTGTCCCCAAGGAGTCCACCACGGGAGACAATTACAGGGAAAAAGTTCCTAGGATCCATGAATAAACAATCTTGTTATTCTCTGCCTTCCTCGGAGATTTCTACATCTGCTGCTGAAATGGTTCAAGTGCTGCAAACTAATTATAAAATTTTTTAGTTAATAAAGGCAGGTAGGAAATCTTCTAATTATCCCTACGATAAAACTCTCCTGCAGCTGTAGGATTTGTCTTACCCTGCAGCAAGGTGGGATCCATCTCATGTAGCTCAGGCTGCATGAGATCAACCTGGTGGGTGGGATTTAACTCCACATGCAGACACACAGGACTCAATCCAACTGCCTCAATGCAAGTGTCCAGCTACGTCAGAGGTGACCCTGGTCATCTCACCTGGCCTTAGCTACTGCTCCAGAAGGCAGAAGGAGCTGCCCCCTCACAGTCCTCTCATAGGTGATACCCCAGGTAGCCCTTGACATCTCATGGGGCAGTAGATACATATGTTTTGGCAACCAGATCAATTGCTTGTACCACCTCAATCTCCATCAGCTCTGCTGGGAGCTGGGACACCAGTGTCACAAAAGCAAGATACCTCTCCATCTATGAGCATCATCTGAATGCTGTGTGTAGGCAATGAAGATTCATGTCCCTCAACCACAGCTCACATTACCTGCCTTGGATACATCCCTCCAAAAAAGTTCTTCCACACAGAGGTAGCCCAGACTCCTCAGGCTCGATTCAGCTGTCTAAAAGGCATGCCTCATGCTAGATAGACACTCCAGAACAGGAGAAGCATCCTTGTGGGGCTGACAATCTGAAATGGGTCAATGGGGTAGCTGGCAGGCCAAGGAACACACCCTGGCGGCGTTCAAATGGCACCAGACACTTACCTGTTGTTGAAGGCCACTATCTAAATTTTAGGTAGTCCCATTAGAGGGGTCCCATTGTTACATCAGGGACAAAACTTCCACTGGCTTCAGCCCAGCCAGGGCTTCACACCATAATTAGTTCCTATTAATTATGAAGAGAAAGCAATCACAGGTCTTGTTAAAGTGAGATCACATGAAGAGTTTCTTCCACACCTTCCCCAGGGAATTTTGCTTTCCTCTTGCATTTCCAATGGGGAATCTCATTTTTCACTCTACTTTTCTGGAAGACAAATGTGACTTCCCCAGCTGAAGGCAGGCTGCCTGGGTTTGACATATGCTTTTAAATGACAGCATGTCGAAGCATAAAAAAGATGTTGGCTGAAGTTTTACATGGAGTTTTACAAGGTAGTAACGTAGACTATAAACCAGTGTATTTAGGTGTTTGGGTGGGGAAATGTATGAAAAATGCATGAGAGGTTTGTGTAAGAAATGCAGTTCACCGCCGTTTCATATTCATTATTC
Organism: Gorsachius magnificus; assembly: GCA_034008185.1. NCBI lineage: Eukaryota > Metazoa > Chordata > Aves > Pelecaniformes > Ardeidae > Gorsachius > Gorsachius magnificus. Next base: position 4,274,573 of record CM067109.1, read on the forward strand.
TTTTTTTCAATGAAATTATCCTAAGGAATTTTTTTTTTTGGAGCTGAATAGAAAGCACGTGCTCAGCAAGTGAGTTCAGCCGCAGATTTCAGGGTCCTTAAGTACTCATTGACATAAGAGGTGACAACAGCTCTGCAGGTACCTTTATAGGTCTCTCAGGGTTGCTGGTTTTTTAAGCCCGTGCATTATGGATTTCCACAACAGGTGTTAACAGCTCAAGGCATCTTAATGCCTATTGGATTAAATAAGGCACATTTTTAAAATTGCATGAACTCTCTCCCGCTGGGGAAATGCTTTCCGCCTTTACTTTTTAAATTAAAATAAAGCATGCATTACAAAAATTACCAAAGAAATAGCTCAAATCCACCCCCAAAGCGACACAGAAGCTGGACTGAAATTCGACGTTTAGCTCACTCCTCCTTTACCCAAGTCCTGGGGCAGATCAGAGCAGAGAACAAACAGGTATGACCACATGCACGACCAGAAAAGGTCAGGAGGGGTTACAGAGAGTGGGCCATTGGGACAAAAGCGCTAGTTAGATTGGTTAAAGGGTCTTTCATGCTCTTGCACCAATTCAGCCAGTGTACAGCAGCTGAAAGTCTAAGCCAGAGTTTTGTTGGAAAGGAAGCATGAGAAATGAATCCATCCCTAGGAGTGGGGGGAAAATGGCATCTCCTGGAGGGTCCATCCAGCCCCGGTGGGGGACAGCCACAGGACACGGCGCATCCCACCTGGGCATAGCTGCCTTCACATGATCCCCCTGGGGCTCTGGACTCCCCACTCAGGCAGAGATGCCCACCTTGATACCCACATGTGGTCGGTCAGGCCTGGGGGCACATGGCCAGTGCAGTGGAGAAGAAGATATGGACCCAGCCATGCTTGGCGTGGGCAAGAGCAGAGCCCAGCCCTGAACCTCCTCTCCTGGGAGCTAATGCTCTCCTTGGACACCTATTCTGGGGAGCTTGTCTGCAAAAAAACAGGGGGTGCTTTGTTAAAAGTTTGGCTGTCATTTGAGCATTAATTGTGTGTCTAAAAGCGTTTATTAATGCCCTGTTGATAGCTAACAGTGAAGCACTGCTGCCCCCCCCCTTTTGCGATATGCAAACAGTGGTGATTAAGCACCAGATTAAACATCTTCATGAATATTTAAAAGGCTGTTTTTGAAAGTTTCCTGTCCTTTTACACTAATAGCCCCATTAAAACCTGTTTACAAGCCAGTCATGAGAGTAACTGTGTGCACTTAAAACACGAGAGAGTTCCCCTAGAGGAGTGCTTTAACCACGTGAGAATGGCAGCTGATCAATAGGGATCTTAAAGTAAGACTGTCTGCCTAAACCCAATGGAAACAACCCTTACGATACAGATATAAAGAGCTGGCAAATGCCCAACTGGTTAATTAGGGAGGCAAAACGGTAATAATAACAACAATTATATTTGCTTGAAGGTCCAGCTGTCCTGGTCCTGGGTGTCTGGCTGCCACGGAACTTCTCAGAAGCTGCCTTAAAGATGTTAACAGCAGCCAGGAAAAAGCCAGGGAAAGTTTTAAATAACAGCTTGGTGTTCCCTGGATCTTCTTATCTTTTACACATTGGTCCCTGACTTCACACCACCAGAGCCTACAATGGGGATGCAGATACCCAGGGATAGCTGTTAATAATTCATGCAATCTACATGTTATGTAGAAGTATGGTAGAATAAACACAAGTCTTACATATATAGGGTGTATATCCATAATAGAAGAGGTGGGTCTATTCAATCAGCGCTGTAAACCCAAAATTTAAATCTATGGTGCTGAACCCTCTTACATGGACATTACTCTTGGCCCGCTCTCCGTTACTCGCCATAGGTTATACCGCAATCACTTCATCGCCTTGTTCTGAGTTAAGGGGCCATGAAGCAGCAGGGCAGCTCTGTAAAGGTGTTTGAGTTCAACACGGGAGGTAGATGCTTAAATACCATGAAAAACCTGGGTCTTTGTGTCTGTTCTGGTGCTACTGAGAGCACTAGAAAGAAATCTATTGACATCAGTGGGCTTTGGATTAGGCTCCTGCTGTGTTATTAAGTGAATTATTAATTATTAATAATAACATAACAGAAATCACATGTTGCCTTATTCAACCATTCAATTTTGCCTTATGCGGGGTTTTTGAAAATACAGTCGTCGGGTTTAAATACAAGTGTGGATTGATTGTTCGGCCTCCTTACTCATTGCCAAAGGAGAGAGTATGCTTACATATGGGTGTCCAGTTTTAAATGAATATTGATTGACTGAAATTCATGCCGTCTGCTTCAGTTTAACTGTTTGGCAAAACTCGAGATGTCAATAAAACTGGATTGAATTTTGAACGGTATTAAAACTTTCTGGAGCCAAGGTAATCATGATGGAAAAAAAAGTAATAAACAGCTGGAGACCTTACAAGCATGGGGCTTTTCCTACTGCTGTGAAGCCCTCTGGGGCTAGGGGTGTTTATGCCCAGTGTTTAAAAGGCCAGTAGAGTGGCTAATGGTCTTTCTGTCCCTTTGGTTGCAGCAAATATAAACAGGCAAAGTAGAGAGAATAGAATCATAGAATCATTTGGTTGGAAAAGCCCTTTCAGATCACCAAGCCCAACCGTTCCCCTAACCCTGCCATCCCACCACTAAACCCTGGCCCTAAGCACCTCGGCTGCCCGGCTTTTAAATCCCCCCAGGGGTGGGGACTCGACCCCTTCCCTGGGCAGCCCCTTCCAGGGCTTGACAGCCCTTTTGCGGAAGAAATTTTTCCTCATGTCCATCCTAAACCTGCCCTGGCACAACTTGAGGCCATTTCCTCTCACCCCATTGCCTGATACCTGGGAGCAGAGCCCAACTCCCCGTGGCTCCCCTGTCCTGTCAGGCAGTTGTAGGGAGTGATGAGGGCTCCCCTCAGCCTCCTCTTCTCCAGGCTGAACACCCCCAGGTCCTCCAGCTGCTCTCCATTAGCCTGGGGCTCCAGACCCCTCACCAGCTTCATTGCCCTTCTCTGGACACACTCCAGCAACTCAGTGTCTTTCCTGTAGTGAGGGGCTGTAACTTGTACTTTCCTAAAACTTGGCCAGAAGAAAGCCTTCATAATGTTTCTTCAGATAATGAGGCTTGGGAAAGTGCTACCCCTTCAAGTGAGGGGCAGATGACTGCTTGTCCAGGAGATTTTCTCTGAGTTGGCCCCCATGGGACTGGCATTCACCTGTCCTGGCTCCCTGAGGGGGACACATCTGCCTTATCTGCAGAAGTGCCACTTGGCAGAGTGGGGAGCAGAGAGCTTGGGGAGGGTGGGGCGGTCTCACCATGTAGTATTTAGGATTTAATTCCTGGGACAGGAATTCATGGGGTAAGAGAATAGGGCATTGTCCAGCCACCTGCATCTTCACTGCGTCCCAGTGACCCAGCAACGTTTATTGCACTTTTCTGCTTATTTATGGTCATTATTTTTTACTCACCCACTTGTTAGTGCACTTAGTGTGACTGGAGGGTGGTGGAATTAAGGCACTGATCCCTCCAAATTGTTATCCTAATTCTAAATGGTTCTCTTGAGGATTTGTCCTATGGGTGAATCCATAACCCCCAAATTTAGTCACGTGAAGGTCAGGCTACCTAATCCAGCAGCTATCCAGACTCCGTAGGTGCCTCTTCTGGCCTTACTTGATGGCCCTTAGGTTCACTCGGCGAAGAACTTGGGCAATTAACGCTAGGAGAGCTAAATCCACGTGCATGGTTTACACAAGGCTGTATGTAACAGCTGGTAGCAAAGCAAGGAGTCGAATTAGGCTGCCTTGAAGGTTTGGTGTATACCCTAACCCTGGCCTAGGACTTCAACTGTCCACTCTAGTTTGGGGCTGGAACTGTGAAAAGAGTCAGCTCCACAGTGACCAAGCAAGACCAGGCTCAAAGGTTGGTGCCCTGTTGCACAAAAAGCAGTGGGACCGCAGATGGCTTGAAGGTACCTCTTCAAAAAGCCCCCTCATTACTCCTCTGCAGCAGTTTCCACCTGGGAATTGGACTGTCCCTTAATAAAATAACACCAGGAAAGCCAGTCCATACTATCTTCGCGTTTCTAGCGCTGCAGAGCTGTCAAAACTGGTGTCCGTGTTTATTACCTACCAATTAATTAACAATCATGAATGAAAGCAGATGGGAAACGCTTTAATTTCTGGGCCAAACTAATCTGTAATGGTATGCCTTTGAAATTAGTTATGTGCTTGCTTGATTTCTAAACATCATCTTACCGACGTATGCTAGCATTGCTGTGGAATAAAAGGTACAAAATATAAGGTATTTATATTTAAGGTATAACCTTTTTTAAGGTGTGTAATATAGGGACTTGCTTGCTTGCAAGGATAGGTTAGGGACAAATCCTTGTCAGGTTTTTCCTGATGTTGAAAGAAGCTGAAGATATTTTTAAGCCCCTTCTCTGCATTTCTCTGTTGTGATGAGGAGCACTCATCCTGTGAAAGTATAAAAGTGTATATGAAAAGTATATATACTATGTGAAAGTAGAAAATTCTGTTCTCCCTGGAGCATTTCACTATTTGAGGTTGGAGGGTGACCCTGCAGACAGATGCGTTATCACAGGTAAAGGGAAGATAAACCATGGAATAGGAGGCAGGGGCTGAGGAAAGGGAAGATGGGAATTACACTGGTTCTGTCACTGGTGACAACTCATTACCCTTCAAAATTGCTATTACACCACTGAAGTCACAGGTTCGGGAAATAACTAAATGATAATTATTGGGATGGCAGCAACAAAAGAAAGAGCAAGGTAGAAGTAGAAGTGATTAGGCAAGCTGATGACAAGGCAGAAGCCATCAGCTCGCCCAGGTGAGTGGTCCTAACCCCAGGTGGGATGTGGTGGGAGCATCAGGGAGAAGAAAGAGCTGTGGGACTGAGAAAGGCTTGGACCTGGAGACACGGGGACTATTTCAGGGGTAGTAATAAGGGACTGACGGACAGAGGCAGCTCTGAGAAAGGGTTGAAATCCCTGGACTCCAGGATATGGAATACGAGTTTTTGGAGAAGGAAGACAGGTGCAAGAGGACAGAGGTTGGAGGTGACAGGCATCCCCACTGGGAATTCACCCAGGCGATTTCAACCAGGACCATAATTTGGGGGTGCTCAAGTTTAGAGTCATTGCGGCTCCTGCCCCACCACATCCCCTGTTTTGCTTATGAAAGACCTCATCTCCAACTGCTGGTTAGAGAGCTGTGCGGCAGGGGCTGTCCCAGATCTGTAGCACATATATGGGGAAACCCATGAAAATATATCTGAATTGATAGACAGAAGGAAAGGGGAAAATCTTCCTGCTGCCACCTACTTACCTATCAAAAGCCAACCCTGCTGGCTTTTCTCATATAGCCTGAAGAAAAGTTGTTACTGCTGGTAGGCTGAAAAATGTGGGATCTTTTTATTTGCACTCAGTATTAACACAGGTAAGTAGATGGTCTCAGCCCTGGGTGGCAGAGAGTGGAGCTTTGTTCTTCCTTTTCCCAGAAATCAGCATAAAAGGTGGAAGCACCATGCCTGAAGTATCGTGAGCAACCATCCACACTCCAGGCTCCTCAAGAGTATCCACTATGAAAAAAATAATTTTTTTTTTAAGAGTATAGGAAGAGGTAAACATGGGGATCATAGAATCATAGAATCGTTTAGGTTGGAAAAGACCTTTCAGATCATCAAGTCTAACCATTACCTAACCCTGCCATCCCACCACTAAATCCTGGCCCTAAGCACCTCGGCTGCCTGGCTGCTAAATCCCCCCAGGGGTGGGGACTTGACCCCTTCCCTGGGCAGCCCCTTCCAGGGCTTGACAACCCTTTCTGTGAAGAAATTTTTCCTAATGTCCAACCTAAACCTGCCCTGGCGCAACTTCAAACCATTTCCCCTCGTCCTATCATCCGTCACCAGGGAGAAGAGCCTGACCCCCACCTCACTACAGCCTCCTGTCAGGCAGTTGTAGAGGGCAATAAGGGCTCCCCTCAGCCTCCTCTGCTCCAGGCTGAACAACCCCAGTTCCCCCAGCCGCCCTTATAAGACTTGTGCTCCAGACCCCTCCCCAGCTCCGCTGCCCTTCTCTGGACACGCTCCAGCCCCCCCAGGGCCTTCGGGGAGGGAGGGGCCCAACCCTGACCCCAGCATTCCAGGGGCGGCCCCCCCAGTGCCCAGCACAGGGGCACGGGCACTGCCCTGCTCCTGCTGGCCACACCACTCCTGATACAAGCCAGGATGGCCTGGCCCTCTTGGCCACCTGGGCACCCTGCTGGCTCATATCCAGCCCCCTGTCAACCAGCACCCCCAGGTCCTTTTCCGCCGGGCAGCTTTCCAGCCCCTCTGCCCCACGCCTGGAGCATTGCCTGGGGTTGTTGTGACAACATCTCACAGTGAAAGACCTCAAAGGCACACACTTCCTGAGGGATCAGAAACAGGATCTGCCTGAAAGTGATATTGGGTGGATGTGGTAGGATGATACCTCCACAGGCTGGAGACTGTTGATACCAACAGTAAACGAAACTACAGGAGGAAGCTGGATAGTTAAAAGTAATCATGGTGATACCAAAAGGCTGTATGGGACATGGGAATATCATGACTATAAAGACATCTTCATTCATATGAATTCAGTAATTCCTAGGGCTTTGAGAGAACCATTTTTTGTAATATTGTATACAAATCAGTGGCTGGACGAGCTACATGAACTCTGTGTCATCCAAAGGGCAGGGCAGATACGTGCTTGGGCTACAGTTAATAATGTGGTATTAAAATTGTATATGTCAAATTATTCCATATATAATCAAAACATATTTCGTCACTGACAGGATATTCCCAAACTGCCTAAAGTAGAAGGACAGGCTGGCATGAGACAGAATTCTTCTTTTTTAATCAAATATTCAAGACAAGTTGGGTACATTTTATAATAGATGTAGGTGCCACAAAATATGCTGAAACTATATGAAAATCTCCTGTGTCCATTATAAAGATTGACTCCAATGGGTAGATGCTAGGTGCCTAAATTCAACAAACAAATTGGTTTCCTTTAAATGCTTCCAAATTTGTGAAAGAAACAGATCAGAAGGTGGACTGATCTTATGGCCACGACCCTGAAATTGGATTGTTCCGAGAGGTTAGTGCATAGGATCCACTCCCTTGGCTGAGTTAATGGTAGAGACCGGAGGTAGTTGTTATTGACTTGCTTTCAGTGTCACAGGGGCTTTTGGCGTGGGTTTGGACTAGTAAGTAGCTGATTTCATGAAATGGTCTCTGCTCAGCACACTATAGGTGTGTATGTGACCAATATCACATTGTTGGCCATCGACAGTGTGGACCTCTGAAATGAGGTGAGGCATCCTACTCTGTGTCTGGGACACTGCAAAGTCAGTTCAGCGAACATCCTTGCTCCGTGACCCAGAAATTCTTGGTTGCCTGCTGGAGACATGTGGCCTCCAAACCATCTTGGAACCTATTATTGAGCTTCCCTTGATAATGGTGATAATCTATCCACTGAAGAGAATGGATGGATGGATGGGTGGATGAATCCACTGGATTTCATGATTCTTTCTTAAATGTAGAACTTCTCACTGTGATATATCTATTTTTAAACCATTCTATATTATTCCCCAGAATGGCTTTTAGAAACAGTAAGTCCCACTCATTTCAATGAGTGTTGGACAAGGCTCTGTATTAATGAAGCCAGTAGCTCCCATTTGGCTTCTGCAGACCACTGGGATCAAACCACCATCAGAGCCAGTCCAAAACTGTCCACAGACTAATAATTAACATCTTTCACAGCACCTTTACGGTACATGCAATTAAAATTGGATGAGAAAGAGGAAAGAGTGGCAGTGGTCCACTGTCCCAATGAGTCTGGAAATGTCCAAGTCAAATCACGGAGTTACTGCATGGTTTCTAAGTTCTTGGGAATCTTGTTTTATGTCGCTTTTCAATGATGCTTTTAGCTACAACAGATTTATTATTATTATTATTAGTTTCAACTGCAAAGACGTCAGAGTGAAAGCTAAGACATGAGAGGGTTTTTAGCTTGACTACATTTTAGAAAATCTCTCTGAGATGAACGGTAGACAAATGATACCTCCAAACACATTTACACTTTTCCAGGTGCACAAATTGAGGCTTGAAGAAGAGGACGTATTTTTCCAATTTAGGTGTCTCAACTGAAAAATCCCAATCCCAAGTAGGTTGATTTTTGGAAATGCCCAGTCTGGATGGATGGGCAGCATACCAGATTACTCACAGGGCACTCTTATTTGAGAGCTTATCTTTAAAATGTTGGTGTATAAATGGCTCTCTGCAAGGTCACGCAGTAATTCATTGGACTAAAGAGTGAAATTCCAGGACTCTGGGTGTCCTCTGGCATGATGATACCACTATACCTTACCCCACAAATATGGTTATTTGAGGAGTTATTTCAGTGATTGTGTTATTTCAGACCAGAGCACAGCACTCTGGGCTTGAAAAATCAGCAGATGCCTTCACCATAACTTGGTCCAGTGCCCAAAAGTGTTTCCGTTTGCTTGGTCTTTTGGGTCCTGGCGTGATGGCCTGGGACTTCCAGCACAAATACCTGCTTGGAGCAGACTGGTCTGACCTAGGGAAGCTGACCTCAGAAGTACCAAAAGCCACTCGTGATATTGGTTAAGAAAAGCAACGTAGGGAATCTTTAACCCATGCATCCTACAGCCACTGATTTCAGAAGGAAAAATAATTCCCTTGAGCTTTAAAATAAGTGTTTGAAAAGAGCAGGTACCTTACATGCTGAAATAGCAATTAAACTGTTTGAAACAGCTTTTTAGAGGGAGGGAATTGAAGCTTCCCATGTCTGCTCCACTCCCTCTCCTTGATTCACCAGGTACCATTAAAAAGGGAGGATCAATATCATAGAATCACAGAATGTTTTGGGTTGGAAGGGACCCCAGAGGTCACCCAGCCCAACCCCCCTGCAGGAGCAGGGACACCTTGAACCACATCAGGTTGCTCACAGCCCCGGCCAACCTGGCCTGGAATGGTCCCAGGGATGGGGCCTCCACCCCCTCTCTGGGCAACCCCTGCCAGGGTTTCACCACCCTCACTGGAAAGAATTTCTTCCTTAGATCCAGTCTAAAATACCGCGATAACATTGCAACATTGCTTGAAAATCACACCTACAACCTTTATAAAACCGGTGAAACGTCCTCAGCCAGAAGAAGGGGCTTCCCTCCTTGAAAGACAGCCGTGCCTTTGCAGATTTGTCCCAGATTGCTGGGCCCTGAGTGGCCATGAATTCCAGATTTGTCATCTTATTTCAGCTTCAAAGGTGTGGTGCTACGCTGCCTCCCAGCCGGCTGATCCCCCTGTTTCTTTAGCTGCCTGTTTTGCTCTCCCTTCAATGGGAGTCTCAGGTGCACAGGGGAGAGCCTTTAATGGATTAAACAAATAGAGCAAAGACATATAGAGAACACAGCCATAGCGTGCATGTGGGTGAGTGTACATACACACGTACACGCATTTATACACAGAGGCACAGGGTGAGAGGAAACAGTAATACATCCAGATAAATCATTGCAGCAGATTTCCTTTACAAAGTTGAGCTTCACATGGCAGCACAACGTATATATCCTTTATCCCTGCATCGTTTCTGTGCCGTGGTCAAAGAGTATTAGAGGATACATTTCTGTTCTAAATTACATCTGGGTAAATCCAGAGGAATTCCCCTGAGCCACGTTTACCTCTAAGATTTTGCCTATGTGGGGACACTCAGGAAAATAACCCAAATTAGCTGAAGGTGAGAATTTAAAAGTGGATTAATTAAACTGCGCGAAACCCCTGTGAAGGTTGTTCTTATTCAGAATTCAGGTGGTCTTCATTCAATTTAATTTAATTCACTTTGGAAATTAATTCAGATTAATTGTCCTCACAGTTTTTATGTACCTATTCTAGATTAACCCTGGGGTAGTAAAATGAATTGTAGCCCACTGGCTTCAAGATGATTTTTAGATTTATGCCAGGAGGCTCTGGACAGAGATGGTCCCCTGTGTGTCCAGAAGCCAGTGCTTTGCCAGTCAAGACAAAGGAGTAGGAGGTGTTTCTGGAAATAGATAAGCAATGTTCTTTTAGATTTTGGGGCATGTGTTTAAAGATCTGGTAATAAAAAGGAGGTGACAATGACAACAGGGCAACAGGTTAAATACCACTGCTTCTGAGCCCTGAGCAGGGAGCCCACAGACTTACCTTCTACCAGGGCCTGATCCTGCATTTATTATATTGGGGTGGTGTGTGGCTTTTTTTTGGGGAGGGGGGAGGGGGGGGGAATTCTTTGACATCAAGAGGAACACTATCCAAATCTCCTAATTCCAGATAATCCAATTTTGCAAGCCTGGAGCCAAATGAAAATCAAGACTATGGTAGGGAGGGCCTGCTATGTGAAAAAAAGGAAAAACAGCTTTGAGGAGATAACTGCTCAAAATCCACTCCCCAAAGAAGGACACTCTTATTAAGGGTTTCTTCTTGAGATGCCTGCCTAAAGGCTTCTTCAGAAGGGATTTAGTTGTTGGTAACTCAGATCTGGAGTTCGAAGTCCCCTTTTTACTGCTGGGTAGCTTAGAGGTCCTGCCCCTGTCCAGCGAGCAGAGCCAAAGAGAGGGGGGCAAAAAAAAAAATCAGGGCTTCTGAATCTGCCTTGGGATTTGCCAAACACTACTGTGGTCAAAACAAAACCAAACAAACCAAAATCAACCCCAAACTTATTTCTGAAAGGCTTTTGGCAGTTTTGTGTGTCTTTCTCTGAAGCACCTAGCACTAGGGGGATCGGACTGAACCAGCTCCTGCCTGCTAAATCCTTTTTGCATATTCAGATTTTAAATGTCAAATATAGCTAACAAAAAAAAATATGTATTTTTTTTAAAGAAAATTTCAATAGGTCTAGAGAATTGAATGTAACCTCTAGCATGTTGGAGCTGTGATAACACGGTAACTACGCTCCCAATGGAAATAATAAGAAAGAAGCAATGTTAGCGGGGTGAAATTTGGGGAAGGGTTTAGGAGGGTGTTCAGCCCGGACACCCTCAAAGCCACAACAGCCCCCCCGGCATAGGCAATTTGGAGCAAAAATGGTTTTAATCCTTAAATCCCTGCTCCGCCACTGTCACCCGCGGCTCGGGGCGCGTCCACGGTCACCCGGGAACTGCGGGTCCTCGCTCCTGGGGAGCCAAGGGAAACTCGTATCTGTGTCCGTCCCCCCCCCCCCCCCCAAAAAAAAACTCAACGTTTTGCTGCCGTGACCCCCGGAGCAGCCACCAAATCTCAACGCAAAGGCGCAGAGCGATGCGCCCAGAGCAGCGGACCGGGACGCACCCCAGCTTTGGCATGGGGTGGGGTTTTTGCGGGGGGATCCCCCCCGGCACCTCACATCACTCCCGTCTCCAGGCACCTCCCCGGCTGCCCGGGGCAGGATCCAACCCTGTAGACCCCTGGTTTCATGCATTAAACCAAATTTGCTGCTCGGGCAAATTTGACCTGTTTCTTGGCCCAGATACGTTTCAAACGCTTTCTCCGTTAATTTGTTTTATTTTTTTTTTTAAGAAAAAAGACGGGGCACGGGGGCTCCGCTGTCCCTAGAGCATCCCTCCCACTGCCCGTAAATTTATCCGGCTTCTCCCTAGGGAAGAGGGTCGGGGGGGTCCCGAGCACCCCCAGGACTCCTATCCTCCTCCTCCTCCTCCTCCTCATCATCATCATCATCCCAGCTCCTTCGGATCCCCTTACCCGACGATGATGGGGGCGGAGGGGGGGTGGGTGTCCCACAGCGGCTGGGACAAGAAGTGATCCCAGTTTGGGGGCCAGGACCCCCTTTTGTCGGCGGGGGGGGGAACACACGCTCTCCCGTTCCCCAATACCTTGGGGTATGCGCGCAGTGTAACCGCCCAGGCTGCGGTGCTCCTCTCCTTGCAGCCAGCTAAAGGCTGTTCTCTTAATGAATTACTAATGAGTTAAAATTGGACAGCCGGCTTAATTAAAGCGTAGAGGCAATGTGTTTACCACATTGTAATTGAACTCATTAGGGCTCCGGCTTTGTGTTTTTAAGCAGCCGCCTTGTTCTGTACGTCGAGTGATGGGCGGGAAGGGCTTTGCTGGGGACTGGGGTGGGGGTGGCTGTGGCTGTGCTCCCCCATCCCCTTCTCTCCCGTGGGGACTTGTGCTGGGTGGGGGGGACCCCTTCCGCTGTCCCGCAAAGCGTTTGCGGGGTGCTCGCTTGGGGGAAGTAGGGAAAAAAGGAAAGGAGAATTGGGGGGGAGAGGGGAAATTTGAGGGGTGGGTGAGTTGGCGAAGCAGAGCTTGCCACTGCAACAGGGTCCTTCTGCCCCCCCCCGTCCCCCCCCTACTCCTTCCAGGTGGGGGTGGGTTGGGGTGCCCCCTCCCATCCCCCGCAGCCGTCGGGGCGGACCTGCCCCGGGGTGGCGGCGGGGCGGGGGCGGCCGCCGTTCCCAACCGCCCCCCCCCCCCGCCACCCCCACCCCCCCCCCGGGGGGGGGGGGCCGGGGAGGGGGCGGCTTCCCCGTACCGCTTGCAGGGCGCTGCCTGGCTGCTAGAAGGCGTCCGAGTCCCGACCCACCCGCGGCACAGCCGCCGCGGCAGAGGCGGGAGCCAAACTTAAGGCGCAGCGGAGCGGCCGCGGAGCGCGGCCCGGCGCCCGCCGCCCCCCCCCCCCCCAATTCCCCCGCCGCCCGGGGGGGGCCCCATGGAGCTCGGGCGGTCAGGTGAGTCATGGGGCTGGATGGAGCGGGGTGTGGAGGGGGGAAAAAAAAAAAACCTCTAGATTTGGTTGTATTCTTCTCCCTCCCGGAGTAAATAGTAATGTCGCTTGCTGTCGCGATGAGTCGCGGGGTTGTGCTGCCCCGCAGGGGGGGGGCTGCCCGGCGCCGGGTCGGGTCTGGCTGGAAGAGCCCCGGTGGGTGCGAGGAGCCCCCCGCAAGTTTGGGCTGCGGCGGAGGGAAGGGGTGATGGTTCCGAGCCGTGCGTCCCCTCCTTCCTTAACAGACATATATACTTTTATTAATTTCCCTTTGAAATAATCAACTTCGGGCCGGGTTTGGAGGTCGGACGACAGGAGCGGGGCTGGCCGGTCCCTGAGGCCAAAGGGGGACACCCCCCCCCCCGGGGGGGGGGGAATGGGGGGAGCGCGGATCTCTCCGCCAGCTCCGCGCAGCACCGCCGGGGGGGGGGGGGCAGCTCGGCCTCCCCGCCGGGGCGACCCGGGAAGGGGCCGATTTGGGGGGAGAGGTGGGATAAGAGGCGGCCACCAGCCTGGAGAGAGGCGTCTCCTCCGCTTTGTCAGCGGCTCCCAGGTTTAAAAAACGGGAGAAACGATAGAATTTTTTTTTTCTTATTATTATTATTTTCTTTTACTGGCTGCACCCCCAGGGCTTTGGGGGTCCGAGAGCCGGACCCGAAGCGGGGAGCCTTCGGGAAAATCATCCTATGCCCCACCCCCCCACCCCCCCTTCCCCGGCGGGCTGCCCGCTTGTTGCACAGCTCCTGCCCCGAAGCAGGAGCCCGCAGCGATCGGTTCAACCCTTTGGCAACGCCTGCATCCAGCTGCCTTTACAGAAAGCGTGCCTGGAGCAGTGTACCTTCCCTGGCAAGTCACTTTTTGGGGTTGTTTCTTTAGGTTTTTTTTAACATAATCCTGAAATCATAGCGAGGGAGGAGGGGACGAGAGGGATGCGGTGGTGGTGGGAGAGAAGTTGCGTTTGGGTGGAGAGGGGGAGAAGGTGACGAGCCAGACCCCCAAATAGGTGATGTGAACTGTCAAAGAGCAGGAACGTAAAAGCCAAAGAGTCCCAATCCCCATAGGTTGTTTATTCCTCATAAAATACAACTCTACATAGCAGGAAGTTACTGCAAACATTTATCAATAATGAATGAATCTCCTGTAATAAAATACTCGCATAATTAGCTACAGTCAAGTACGTGCATTATGCCAAGGCTTTTGCGACTCTTTGTTGAAAATCCGACTTAGATAAATCCTCTCAAACAGCCTTTTAAGAAGGAAAAAAAAAAAAAAAAAACAAAACCAAACCACCACCCAGCATTTCTCCTTCTTTTATGCCGTTTTTGTAACCCAAACCGTAACTACTCCTGAAATATAACGGAAAACTCTTTGGTGAATTCAGAGGAGTCATTAACATTCAGCTTTAAGTGAATGTTAACAGTAAATAAAGAAATCTCTTGATTGTAATAGTTGCAACAAAGCACTAATAAACCAGTAGGTGGTCATCAGTAATGATAAATGTATCATTATTACTGGGGGGGGGACAGGGGTTGGAAAGTACTTCAGACTTTTTAGTGGCAAGCTTGGTGGCAATTCGTTTCTTAGCCTGGGGAAAAAGAAAAAAAAAAAAAGCCATATAATTTTATACACAATTTAGGTGAAAATAAATTTAAATCTCTATATTACATTTTTAATTTCAAGATAGTAATTAAAGCTGGTTCATTATATCTCCTCTGAAAGTCTCAGTGCTCATCTTAATTGCCTGTTTGTACAATCTGCTTTCTAAGACACCCAAGGTTACTGGGTTCTGAAAGACGCAAAATTGAATTATTTACTGACGTGATGAGGCTTCGCCCGATGGCGTCACGTTTCCCTCGGAAGTTTGGGCTCGCCGGTCCCCGGCACAGCCCGGTCGGGGCCTCGCTCCTCTACCGTGGAAGTTTGTCGCTCGTTTAAATACTTCGAAACCGGCACATTTTCTGGTGGAAGATGTTCGGGGCGCTTTAATTTATGCGTTTGGAAGAAAAAAATCAATAGCTGAGGTGTTTGTCGTTTGGGATTTTTTTTTTTCCCCCCTCCCCCGTCTATCCCTGCCCGGGGTGTGTGGGGGGGTAACTCACCCACACCTAAACTTCCAGGTTTTTTCCTCCCTGCCACCCCATCCCCAGGCAGGACAGGAATAAACACACTCGCGTTTTTAGGAGCTGAGGAGCGGGATTTGGAGCACTCATCTCCTCCCCGGGCTTCTCCTACGATGAAATAAAATCCCTTTCCTCCCCCCCCCCCCCGCCCTTTTGGTGCCGTTTCTATTCGGGAGGATGATGCTAGGGGCGGGGGGGTGGTGTCCGTATCTCCTGGCTAAGGTCTGCACGTACCTTCGGCGAGGACCACCTCGGGTTTTGATCGCTCGGAGCATATTAAATTGGGAAGTTAAAGAGCTCCCTCAGACAAAAGATGCCGTTCCCGGTTCCTTCCCTTCAGCCGCCGCCTTGGCTTTCGGCTACCGGAGGGGTAGCAAAACTACCCAGAAATGCCCCATCCCTAAACTCTCCCGGTGCCTTTAGAGAGACAGGAGAAGATCGCGTTGAGTCTTTTCCCCTCCCGTTATTATGATTATAGATGCTTCTTTTTTTTTTTTTTTTTTTTTTTTTTTTCGAGGCGTCCTCTTGCCGCTGAAAAACTCCACGTAGATCTCTGCCCTTTTGTTGTGCCTAGCTGGGTTATTCAAGAGCAGAGACAAAAGCCCGAAGTGATGTGATCTAAATGAGCTCCGGGGTTTTCCAGATGGGACCACCTCTATTCTAAATGCCCTCTCTTGCTTTCTGCCTACTATAATAAAACGCGATAAAATAATAATAATAATAATAATAATACTTAGAAAAGAGCTTTGCTCTAGACCAAACAGCGCAAGCGAAATCTACCCAAAACTATTTTAAAACCCTCATTCGCTGCCTAAATTTTGCTAGGAGAAGCGGTGTTCTAACGATACCTTGTGTGTCTGCTACTTGCACGGCTGCAAGTTTCAATGGGCTGCAGAGGGGTGGGAGGAGGGAATGGATCCGCGCTGGGGGTGGTTTTCTTTGTGGTTTTTTTAAACGCACCGAGGTTATCTTACTCCTCGTGGCCTCGCTGCTACAATATTTAAGCGCTGTGGAAGTAAATAAAGGCCGTGAAGGTGGGTCGGGGTGGTTTAAACTTGGCCGCTTTTTCTCAGCTGCTCGTTTTGAGACGAAGCGATCCGCAGCCAGAGGATCTGCTGCTGTCGCCTCCCGCTCAGCTGCTTCAAGGCAGAATCGCGATAGAGACGGGAAGAGGGGAAAAGGAGACAGGACCCGTGTTTATCCCTTCCGGGCTTCTGGGAGAAGTTTGTACACCTTCCCCTCTCCTCTTTTAGGAGGTGACTCCAACCCAGCCGCTGCAAACGGCAACAGCAAAAAGCGAAATGAACGGCGGTAACCGGAGGCGGTGTCGGGACGGGAGCCCCGGTCTGCAGCTACCCGGGAGGGGGGGGGGGGGGGGGAGTGGCCCCCCTCGCGGGCCCCCCCCCCCCCCCGGCCGGCCGGCCCCGGCCGGGGGGGGGGGGCCACCTGCGGGAGCCGCCCGGCCCCTGGGTGGCCCGAGCTTTCTCCAAGCTGAGCTCACCCCCAGCCCCCCATGCCCGTGCTGGCGTCGTGCTACCCCACGAGGTTTCCTAACGAGTTTAAACAGGAAAAAAGTAGAGAACGGTATATTTTTGCCCCGCTTCTCCAAGGTGCTGGTGCGGGTCGGTCTCTGTTCCCACTTCGGAGAGCTCCACCGAGCCAAGGCCCCTTGCAAGACGCGGGGTCTTGCACCCTCTCCCCTCCATGGGGACTGGTACACCCCGTCCCCACGGGTGTCAGCTTTCCCTATAAAGGAAATTGAGGAAACCCCTCCATTTTTCCAGCGGAATTCAAGGGGTTCAATAGCACCGAGCAGGTGAACGAAAAAGTTGAGGTTTTGCTTTTCGTTTCATCATCACGAAATGAAGCGCAGGCGCCGGCTCACGACTTTCCCGGACCGAGCCTGTGTTTCCAGCCTCTCCCGGCTGCGAGACCGAGCTCGGGGAACCACTTCGTTGAAGGCGCTTTGCAAAAACCCGCTTATGCCTTTCTCCTCTTCCAACACCGGGGCTCAGAGCCTGGGACGCGGTTGTCCATCCCCGGTTCTCCCGGGAACCGTCGGGGAAAAACCACCCGAGGGACAGGGAAGCGGGGTGCCCGGCGGCCGCTGCGGGGATACAGGCACCGAGTGCCCGCAAGAGCAGGCGGCTTCTCCCTAAAAATCAAGCCCCGACCCTCCTGGTGTTGACCAGGGAGCGAAGCCAGGAGGGGAGATTTTCTCCGTGGCGTGGTAATAGATCATACGATGTGTGACACGGGTTTAACCAATAAAACAATTTGAATCAATTAGCTGGCGGGGGAGAGTTTGGAAGTGTAAAATTCATGTCAGTCTGGCTAGGAAGCATTGATTAAAATGTCACCAGTGTGAGGCTCGTAGCTATTGCTCACACGAAAGCAGCAGGCTCCGTGCAAAAGGGGCTCGGGAAAAAGTAGGAGGGAGGGGGAAGGGGAGAGCCTCCGTGTGACAGTGGCGGCACGGGGACGAGCAGGGTTTAATAAGAAGTGACAGAAGTAATGAAGAGAGGGGTGATTTTTTTTCTATTCCCCTCCCCCCCCCCCCCCCAAAGTTAGTGAGGACCTGAGCGATCCAGAGAACTCCGCCGTTTCGCTGCCCGGGGTGGGGGGGGGAGGGAAGCGGAGAGAGTCGGTGAGCTTTAGCGTGGATGTCCTGGGAAAGGTCGGCGCCGAGATTTTCGCCTGGATCTGTGATGCCTGGCAAAAAAAAAAAACAACAACACACCAAAACCCCCCCCCCAAAACCAACCAAACAAAAAAAAACCCCAAAGAACAAAACCACCCCCCCCCCCAAAACAGGGAGGGGAAAAGAAAAGAAAAGAAAAAGAAAAAAAGCCCCCAAATATCAAAGTTTTCGTAGCTAAATGTGCGGAAAGGCTTGGTGTTGGTCATATGGGTGGAGAGAAAAAGAGAGATGGAAGCATTTTTGTAAAAATAAAAATAATAAATTAAATCAGAGGGGTATTAGGAAACACCCGACGGTCCAGGTGTCCTCCTCGTTTTAGATACAAAAGAGTTTTTCTTTTTCCTTTCCCCGTTTTTTAGCCGGTTCCGCAGCTTTCCTCGCTGGGAAGGACCCGAATCGAGCAGGTTTGGCCTCCCCTCTCCCTCCTGCTGGGCGTGGCGGCGGTGGGGACCCACCAGGTTACCGGTGCTTTTTGGGGTTAGATCGTGAAAAAAAAAAAATCTACATTTTTACTGCACTGTATTCACCTGCTTTCGAAAAAAAGGGAGGCAGGCGCGGCTGCCGTGGTGCAGGGTATTTGCTAGGGTGCGGGGTTTGCTTTTTTTTTTTCCCCTTAATTGGGGGAATAAAGCAATTAGGGGAAAAAAATTCATAATTGCGTCGTGTTTTGTGGGAATCTGGGTCCGGGTCCTACTGAAAGTGGTTTTGGCGAATCGCTCTCAGTGTAGGTATTTGGGGAGTGCGGGTCGCGACAGCTTTTCCCGCCCGTGAGACATGGTTGTTGCGAGAAATCAACTTTTTCTTTTTTTTTTTTTCCCCTCCCTATCTTCTCCACCCCCTGCCCCGTAATTTCGGACAGATCCGTTAAAAAAAAAAAAAAACGTTTCCCAAAAGACGCGGCTTTTTTACTTGTGTGTTCAGTTTCTTGGAAGCGATCGGGCTCAGACCTTGGGGGGAGGGGGGGGGGGGGGGAACAAGCGAAAAAAAAAAAAAAAAAAGCCAAAAAAAAGAAGCGCATCCCACCTTCAGCCGCCCCCTCGCCGGGAACCCGTGCGGGGAGCGGGGAGCGCTCCGCGGGGCCCCGACGGGGCGACCGCATCCCCCTCCCCGCTGCCGGGGGGCGGGAGGGGGGGGTGGGGGGTGCGGGGGCCGCCCCCCCGGCCGCTGACGTCACCGGGCCCACGGGGGGGGGGGGGGGGGGGGGGCGCCACGCGCCCAGCGAGGCGCGCAGCTTCCGCGCTGGCAGCCGCCGCCGTGCGCAGGGCTCCGGCCGGCCGCGCTGCTCCGCCGCGACGGGGATGCGCCTCCCCCCCGGGGAGGAGGGCCCGGCGGCGGCTCGGCTAGAGCGCGGCCGCGGAGGTAAAGGGCGCCGGGTGGGGAGGATGCGCGGGTGGCCGCGGACAGCATGGAAACTTTTGAGGTTGGGGGGGTGGGGAGGGGGTGTCGGTTGGGTTTTTGGTTTGGGGTTTTTTTTCCACTCTTCCGCGCTTTCCCGTTGCATGCGGGCGGCGGCTGCCCCGGCCCGGGCGGGGTGCGGAGGGAGGGAGCGGGCGGGCCGAGCTGACGGGCGCGGTGCCCGCGGGGGTTCCGCCGAGCGCCTTCCCGCGCCGGCGGCGGCTTTCCAGGACGGGGCGGCGGCCACGCGGTCGGGGGGCTGAGCCCCCGTGGGTTGGGGCATCTTCCTTGCGCCGGGCGGTTGGCTCATTCACCGCCATCTCCGCACCCGCGGGGGGGATGCGCACGGCGGCGAGGCCAGGGTGGGTTGGGGAAAGGCGGGGACGTTGAGCAAACGGGGTAGCGCCCCCCGCCCCGGGAGACTCAGTCGGGGGGTGTATGTGTGGTTGCGGCGGGGTCCCCCCATCCCCGCAGGGTCCCCCCCGTCCCCGGCTGACCCCTTTCCCCCCCCCCCCGCGGACCCCCCCCCGGGGCCCGCTCCCCGTCCAGCGCGTACCCGCCGGACCCCATGAACCAGCCGAGGGCCGGCCACGCCGCCATGAAGCCCAACCAGGTGGGGCAGGTGATCCTCTACGGCATCCCCATCGTCTCCCTGGTCATCGACGGGCAGGAGCGGCTGTGCCTGGCGCAGATCTCCAACACCCTCCTCAAAAACTTCAGCTACAACGAGATCCACAACCGGCGGGTGGCCCTGGGCATCACCTGCGTGCAGTGCACGCCGGTGCAGCTGGAGATCCTGCGGCGGGCCGGGGCCATGCCCATCTCCTCCCGCCGCTGCGGCATGATCACCAAGCGGGAGGCGGAGCGGCTCTGCAAGTCCTTCTTGGGGGAGAACCGGCCCCCCAAACTGCCGGATAACTTCGCCTTCGACGTGTCCCACGAGTGCGCCTGGGGCTGCCGCGGTAGCTTCATCCCCGCCCGTTACAACAGCTCCCGGGCCAAGTGCATCAAGTGCAGCTACTGCAGCATGTACTTCTCCCCCAACAAGTTCATCTTCCACTCCCACCGCACCCCCGACGCCAAGTACACCCAGCCCGACGCCGCCAACTTCAACTCCTGGCGCCGCCACCTCAAGCTCACCGACAAAAGCCCCCAGGACGAGCTGGTCTTCGCCTGGGAGGACGTCAAGGCCATGTTCAACGGCGGCAGCCGCAAGCGGGCCCTGCCGCCCGCCCCCCCCGCCCCCGCCGCCGCCGCCCCCGCCGCCTGCCACCCGCTGGGCCGGTGGGGGGGCCGCCGTGGTGGGCGGCGGGTTGCTGAGCCCGCACCTCCTGGCCGCCCCGCCCGAGCTGCACCAGAAGCGGCCGCGCTTCGAGGAGGACGAGGAGCTGCAGGAGGCCGTGGCGGCGGCGCACGGCGGCAAGAGCCCGCGGAGCTACCCGGTCATCCCGGTGCCCAGCAAGGGCTCCTTCGGCGGCGTGCTCCAGAAGTTCCCCGGCTGCGGGGGGCTCTTCCCGCACCCCTACGGCTTCCCCGCCGCCGCCTTCGGCCTCTGCCACAAGAAGGAGGAGGGCGGCGGCGGCGGGGCCGATGCCCTCGGCGGGGCGGCGGCACACAAGGCCGGCGGGGGCGCGGCGGGCGGCGGCCTCTCGGGGCTCTTCTGGCCGGGCAGGAAGGACGCCGCCTTCTACCCGCCCTTCTGCATGTTCTGGCCGCCCCGCACACCGGGCGGGCTGCCGGTACCCACCTACCTGCAGCCGCCGCCGCAGCCCCCCGGCGCCCTGGGCTGCTCGCTGGGCGACGGGGCGGGCCTGCTGCGCCAGGCCTTCCTGGACCTCTCGGAGCCCGGCGGCGAGGCGGGGGCCGCCGCCGCCCCCCCGCCCGCTCCCGCCGCCGCCGCCGCCGCCGCGCGGGACCCGCCTTCGGTCGCCCCCTGCGCGGCGGCGCGGAGCCGCCTCGCCGCCGCTCGGGGGGGGGTCGGCGTCACCACCCGCACCTGCTGGAGGCCGCGGCCGGGCGCAAGGCGGGCGGCGGGTACCACCACTCCAGCGCCTTCCGACCGGTGGGCGGCAAGGAGGACTCGGAGAGCCTGGCCAAGCTGCACGGCGGCGGCCCGCCCCGCTCCGCCTCGCCGCCGCTCCAGCTGCTGCTGCCGCCGCCGCCGCCGCCCGAGGAGGCGGGATGCGAGCGGCACCCGCTCCCCCCGCCGCCGCCGCCGCCGCACCCCCCCCACCGCCTCCTCTCGCCCGGCGGCACCAGCTGCAGCTTCGCCAGCGAGGACAGCAGCGAGAGGACGAGGGGACGGCAGAGGCGCCGAGGCCGAGGGACGCGGGACGAGGAGGAGGGCGGCGAGGAAGAGCCCCGCGGTGGAGACCCCTTGGCGGCCGGCGGCCGTTCCCCCCGGGGGAAGGGCGGCCGGGAGCGCCCCGCCGCCGGCCCCTTCCCCCGGCCGCCCGCGGGAAGCCAGGCCGCCGCAGCCGCCTCCCGCGCCCCCACGGGCGGGCAGCGGCGGCAGCAGCCCGGCGCAGCACCCGTCCCTGGAGGAGCAGCCCTCCTACAAAGATGTAAATGTCCCTGTCAGGCCCCTTCCCGCTGGCTGCGGCTCCCGACACCCACCCGGGGGCGAGAGGGGCCCCACTGGGAGGGGGGGGGGGGAGATGGACTGCGGGGTCCCCCCTGCCGCCATGTCGGGCACCGGATCCCCCCTGCCGCCATGTCGGGCATCGTGAACCCCCTGCCGCCATGTCGGGCATCGTGAACCCCCTGCCGCCATGTCGGGCTCTGTGTCCCCAGCCACCCTGGCAGGCCGAGGCCAGGCCTGCTGGGCCACAGTCGGCTACG